>JAUJYP020000276.1:0-126066 GCA_030674075.2 Linum usitatissimum | reverse complement strand
AGTTATTTCCGCATTTCAATTTGAATTCGTTCTAAGTTTTTCTCGTAAACTCGTACGAGTCTTTCACTAAATTTACTTCACATTTACTTTTTAATGCTACCAGAAACTCCCTTCTGTTCCCGTCTACCATGCTCGTGGCCTAAGGCATATTACCACTTATTTCTCCTTTTTCCGACTTATTTTCCGACCTTATTATTGCTTTTCCCTTATTTCCCTTTCGAAAACAAGACTTGTATGGTATTGTCCCGCATTTCAATTGGAACTTATTCCATGTTTTCCCTTAAGTTTATGAGTCTTTCCTAAATATCCTTCGCATTTACTTCGGTTATGCTCCTCGGAAACTCCTTCGGTTTCTTGTCTACCATGCTCGTTCCCTACTACACCTCACGACTTATTTCTACCCTTTTCCCGACTTATTTCCGCCGTTATTGTTGCTTTTCCCTTGTTTCACCTTTCTAAAAACGAGACTTGTATGGTTTTGTCTAAACTTGGTTATTTCCGCATTTCAATTTGAACTCGTTCTTAACCGTACGAGTCTTTCACTAAATTTACTTCACATTTACTTTTTGGTTCCGCTACCCGGAAACTCTTCTCGGTTCCTGTCTACCATGCTCGTGGGCTAGTGTATATTACCACTTATTTCTGCCCTTTTCTGACTTATTTTCCGACCTTATTATTGCTTTTCCCTTATTTCTCCTTTCTGAAAACAAGACTTTTATGGTATTGTCCCGCATTTCAATTGGAACTTATTCCATGTTTTCCCTTAAGTTTATGAGTCTTTCACTAAATATCCTTCGCATTTACTTCGGTTATGCTCCCGGAAACCTTCGGTTTCCTCGTCTACCATGCTCGTTCCCTACTACACCTCACGACTTATTTCTACCCTTTTCCCGACTTATTTCCGCCGTTATTGTTGCTTTTCCCTTGTTTCACCTTTCTAAAAACGAGACTTGTATGGTTTTGTCGAAACTTGGTTATTTCCGCATTTCAATTTGAACTCGTTCTAAGTTTTCCCCTTAAACTGTAGGAGTCTTTCACTAAATTTACTTCACATTTACTTTTGGTTCTGCTACCTGGAAACTCCTTCTGGTTTCTCTCTACCATGCTCGTGGCCTAGTGCATATTACAACTTATTTCTACCCTTTTTCTGACTTATTTTCATACCTTATTATTGCTTTTCCCTTATTTCTCCTTTCTTTAAAACAAGGCGTGGGTTTTAATTTAAACTTGGTTATTTCTTCAATTTGAACTTTTTCTATGTTTTCCCCCGAAATTATACGAGTCTTTCACTAAATTTCCTTCGCATTCACTTATGGTTCTTCTCCCCGGAAACTCCTTCGGTTTCCCGTCTACCATGCTCGTTCCCTACTACACCTCACGACTTATTTCTACCCTTTCCCGACTTATTTCCGCCGTTATTATTGCTTTTCCCTTGTTTCACCTTTCTAAAAACGAGACTTGTATGGTTTTGTCTAAACTTGGTTATTTCCGCATTTCAATTTGAACTCGTTCCTTAAACTCGTACGAGTCTTTCACTAAATTTACTTCACATTTACTTTTGGTTACGCTACTTGGGAAACCTAGTACGAAGTTCACATCTCTACCATGCTCGTGGCCTGATGCGTATTACCACTTATTTCGCCCTTTTCTAACTTATTTTCGGACCTTATTATTGCTTTTCCTTATTTCTCCTTTCGAGAAACAAGACTTGTATGGTATTGTCCCGCATTTCAATTGGAACTTATTCCATGTTTTCCCCTTAAGTTTATGAGTCTTTCACTAAATATCCTTCGCATTTACTTTCGGTTATGCTCCCGGAAACTCCTTCGGTTTCTCGTCTACCATGCTCGTTCCCTACTACACCTCACGACTTATTTCTACCCTTTTCCCGACTTATTTCCGCCGTTATTGCTTTTCCCTTGTTTCACCTTTCTAAAAACGAGACTTGTATGGTTTTGTCTAAACTTGGTTATTTCCGCATTTCAATTTGAACTCGTTCCTTAAACTGTACGAGTCTTTCACTAAATTTACTTCACATTTACTTTTGGTTCTCGCTACCCGGAAACTCTTTCGGTTCCCGTCTACCATGCTCGTGGCCTAGTGCATATTACCACTTATTTCTCGCCTTTTCTCGACTTATTTTCCGACCTTATTATTGCTTTTCCCTTATTTCTCCTTTCTAAAAACAAGACTTGTATGGTATTGTCCCGCATTTCAATTGGAACTTATTCCATGTTTTCCCCTTAAGTTTATGAGTCTTTCCCTAAATATCCTTCGCATTTACTTCCGGTTATGCTCCCCGGAAACTCCTTCGGTTTCCTCGTCTACCATGCTCGTTCCCTACTACACCTCACGACTTATTTCTACCTTTTCCCCGACTTATTTCCGCCGTTATTGTTGCTTTTCCCTTGTTTCACCTTTCTAAAAACGAGACTTGTATGGTTTTGTCTAAACTTGGTTATTTCCGCATTTCAATTTGAACTCGTTCCAAGTTTTTCTCTTAAACCGTACGAGTCTTTCACTAAATTTACTTCACATTTACTTTTGGTTCTCGCTACCGGAAACTCCTTCGGTTCCCGTCTACCATGCTCGTGGCCTACTGCATATTACCACTTATTTTCGCCCTTTTTCCGACTTATTTTCCGACCTTATTATTGCTTTTCCCTTATTTCTCCTTTCGAAAACAAGACTTGTATGGTATTGTCCCGCATTTCAATTGGAACTTATTCCATGTTTTCCCTTAAGTTTATGAGTCTTTCCCTAAATATCCTTCGCATTTACTTCGGTTATGCTCCCTGGAAACTCCTTCGGTTTCCTGTCTACCATGCTCGTTGCCTACTACACCTCACGACTTATTTCTACCCTTTTCCTGACTTATTTCCGCCGTTATTGTTTCTTTTCCCTTGTTTCACCTTTCTAAAAACGAGACTTGTATGGTTTTGTCCAAACTTGGTTATTTCCGCATTTCAATTTGAACTCGTTCTTAAACCGTACGAGTCTTTCACTAAATTTACTTCACATTTACTTTTGGTTCTCGCTACTCCGGAAACTCTTCTCGGTTCCCGTCACCATGCTCGTGGCCTACCGCATATTACCACTTATTTCCGCCCTTTTTCCGACTTATTTTCCGACCTTATTATTGCTTTTCCCTTATTTCTCCTTTCGAAAACAAGACTTGTATGGTATTGTCCCGCATTTCAATTGGAACTTATTCCATGTTTTCCCTTAAGTTTATGAGTCTTTCACTAAATATCCTTCGCATTTACTTCGGTTATGCTCCTCGGAAACTCCTTCGGTTTCCTCGTCTACCATGCTCGTTCCCTACTACACCTCACGACTTATTTCTACCCTTTTCCGACTTATTTCCGCCGTTATTGTTGCTTTTCCCTTGTTTCACCTTTCTAAAAACGAGACTTGTATGGTTTTGTCTAAACTTGGTTATTTCCGCATTTCAATTTGAACTCGTTCTTAAACTCGTACGAGTCTTTCACTAAATTTACTTCACATTTACTTTTGGTTCCGCTACCCGGAAACTCCTTCGGTTCCCGTCACCATGCTCGTGGCCTACCGCATATTACCACTTATTTCTCGCCCTTTTTCCGACTTATTTTCCGACCTTATTATTGCTTTTCCCTTATTTCTCCTTTCTGAAAACAAGACTTGTTTGGTATTGTCCCGCATTTCAATTGGAACTTATTCCATGTTTTCCCCTTAAGTTTATGAGTCTTTCCCTAAATATCCTTCTCATTTACTTCTGGTTATGCTTCCTGGAAAGACCTTCGATTTCCCCGTCTACCATGCTTCGTTCCCTACTACACCTCAAAACTTATTTCTACCCTTTTCCCCGACTTATTTCCGTCGTTATCGTTGCTTTTCCCTCGTTTCTCCTTTCTAAAAAGAAGACTTGTATGGTTTTTTCTAAGCTTGGTTATTTCCGCATTTCAATTTGAACTATTTCCAAGATTTTTTGTTAAACTGTACGAGTCTTTCACTAAATTTACTTCGCATTTACTTTTGGTTATGGTGCCTGGAAACTCCTTCTGTCCTCGGCTACTCACGCTTCGTGGCCTACTTCATATTACCACTTATTTCTACCCTTTTTCTCACTTTTATTTTCCGCCCTTATTATCGCTTTTCCCATATTTCTCCTTTCCGAAAACAAGACTTCGTATGGTATCGTCCCGCATTTCAATCGGGAACCGATTCCATGTTTTCCACTTACGTCTATGAGTCTTTCACTAAATATCCTTCTCATTTACCCCAAGGTGCCTCGAAACACCTTCGATTTCTCGTCTACCATGCTCGTTCCCTACTACATCTCACGATATATTTCCTCGCTCTTTTCCCGACTTATTTCCGCCCTTATCGTTGCTTTTTTCTCGTTTCTCCTTTCTAAAAAAACGAGACATGAATGGTTTTGTCTAAACTTGGTTATTACCGCATTTCAATTTGAACTCGTTCCAAGTTTTTCCTTTAAATCGTACGAGTCTTTCACTAAATTTACTTCGCATTTACTCTTCGCTCTCGCCGCTTGTAAACACTTTCTCGGTTCCTCGTCCACTACGCTCGTGGCCTACCGCATATAACCACTCATTTCCTCGCCCTTTTTCCGACTTATTTTCCGCCCTTATTATCGCGTTTTCCATTATTTCTCCTCTTGCGAAAACTAAGACTCGTACGGTATTGTTCGTACTCGATTGTTTCTCGCATTTTAATCGGGAACTTATTCCATGTTTTTCCTTTAAGTTTATATGTCTTTCACTAAATATCCTTCGCATTTACTTCTGATTATGCTCCTTGGAAACTCCTTTGGTTTCCTGTCTACCATGCTCGTTCCCTACTACACCTCACGACTTATTTCTACCATTTTCCTGATTTATTTTCCGCCCTTATTATTGCTTTTCCCATATTTCTCCTTTCTGAAAACAAGACTTGTATGGTGGCTTGCTTCAAACTCGATAAAAAAAAAAAAAAAAAAAAAAAAAAAAAAAAAAAAAAAAAAAAAAAAAAAAAAAAAAAAAAAAAAAAAAAAAAAAAAAAAAAAAAAAAAAAAAAAAAAAAAAAAAAAAAAAAAAAAAAAAAAAAAAAAAAAAAAAAAAAAAAAAAAAAAAAAAAAAAAAAAAAAAAAAAAAAAAAAAAAAAAAAAAAAAAAAAAAAAAAAAAAAAAAAAAAAAACAAGGCTTCTAAAAAAAAAAACCGCATTTCACTGGGAACTTATTTCATGTTTTCCTCTTAAGCCGACGCGACTTTCACTCAAATATCCTTCACATTTACTTTCGATTATGCTCCCCGGAAACTCCTTCTGCTTCTGTCTACCATGGTCGTTTCCTACTATACCTCACGACTTATTTCTACTCTTTTCCTAATTTATTTTCCGCACTTTACCTTTGCTTTTCCCTTGTTTCTCCTTTGTAAAAACGAGACTTGTACGGTTTTGTCTAAAATCTAAGTATTTTCCGCATTTTAATTTGAACTCATTCCAAGTTTTTTCCTTAAACTTTCGTACGAGTCTTTCACTAAATTTACTTCGCATTTTCTTTCGTTGGCGTGTGACCGGAAACCTCTTCCTCCGGTTCCTCGCCTACTACGCTCGCGGCCTACCGCATATTACCACATATTTCTAACCCTTTTTCTGATTTATTTTCCGACCTTATTATCGCTTTTCCCTTATTTCTCCTTTCTCAAAACAAGACTTGTATTGTATTATCCCGCATTTCAATTGGAACTTTGTCTTATGTTTTTCAACTTACGTTTATGATTTTTTACTCAAAATAATCCTTCGGATTTATCAATATAATCCCTGGAAACTCTTTCGATTTCTCGTCTACTAATGCTCGTTCACAGCAACACCTCACGACTTATTTCTACCCTTTATCTTGACTTATTTCCGCCGTTATTGTTGCTTTTCCCTTGTTTCACCTTTCTAAAAACGAGACTTGTATGGTTTTGTCCAAACTTGGTTATTTCCGCATTTCAATTTGAACTCGTTCTTAAATGTACGAGTCTTTCACTAAATTTACTTCACATTTACTTTTGGTTCGCTACCCGGAAACTCCTTCGGTTCCCGTCTACCATGCTCGTGGCCTACCGCATATTACCACTTATTTCTACCCTTTTTCCGACTTATTTTCCGACCTTATTATTGCTTTTCCCTTATTTCTCCTTTCTAAAACAAGACTTGTATGGTATTGTCCCGCATTTCAATTGGAACTTATTCCATGTTTTCCCCTTAAGTTTATGAGTCTTTCCCTAAATATCCTTCGCATTTACTTCTGGTTATGCTCCCGGAAACTCCTTCGGTTTCCGTCTACCATGCTCGTTCCCTACTACACCTCACGACTTATTTCTACCATTTTCCCGACTTATTTCCGCCGTTATTGTTGCTTTTCCCTTGTTTCACCTTTCTAAAAACGAGACTTGTATGGTTTTGTCTAAACTTGGTTATTTCCGCATTTCAATTTGAACTCGTTCTAAGTTTTTCCCTTAAACCGTACGAGTCTTTCACTAAATTTACTTCACATTTACTTTTGGTTCTCGCTACCGGAAACTCCTTCGGTTCCCGTCTACCATGCTCGTGGCCTAATGCATATTACCACTTATTTTCGCCCTTTTTCCGACTTATTTTCCGACCTTATTATTGCTTTTCCCTTATTTCTCCTTTCGAAAACAAGACTTGTATGGTATTGTCCCGCATTTCAATTGGAACTTATTCCATGTTTTCCCCTTAAGTTTATGAGTCTTTCCCTAAATATCCTTCGCATTTACTTCTCGGTTATGCTCCCCGGAAACTCCTTCGGTTTCTCGTCTACCATGCTCGTTCCCTACTACACCTCACGACTTATTTCTACCCTTTTCCTGACTTATTTCCGCCGTTATTGTTGCTTTTCCCTTGTTTCACCTTTCTAAAAACGAGACTTGTATGGTTTTTTCCAAACTTGGTTATTTCCGCATTTCAATTTGAATTCGTTCTTAAACTCGTACGAGTCTTTCACTAAATTTACTTCACATTTACTTTTGGTTCTCGTACCCGGAAACTCCTTCGGTTCCCGTCTACCATGCTCGTGGCCTACCGTATATTACCACTTATTTCTCGCCCTTTTCTCGACTTATTTTCCGACCTTATTATTGCTTTTCCCTTATTTCTCCTTTCTCGAAAACAAGACTTGTATGGTATTGTCCCGCATTTCAATTGGAACTTATTCCATGTTTTCCCTTAAGTTTATGAGTCTTTCCCTAAATATCCTTCGCATTTACTTGTTATCCTCCCCGGAAACTCCTTCGGTTTCTCGTCTACCATGCTCGTTCCCTACTACACCTCACGACTTATTTCTACCCTTTTCCCGACTTATTTCCGCCGTTATTGTTGCTTTTCCCTTGTTTCACCTTTCTAAAAAAGACTTGTATGGTTTTGTCTAAACTTGGTTATTTCCGCATTTCAATTTGAACTCGTTCCTTAAACCGTACGAGTCTTTCACTAAATTTACTTCACATTTACTTTTGGTTCCGCTACCGGAAACTCCTTCGGTTCCCGTCTACCATGCTCGTGGCCTACCGCATATTACCACTTATTTCCGCCCTTTTTCTGACTTATTTTCCGACCTTATTATTGCTTTTCCCTTATTTCTCCTTTCTGAAAACAAGACTTGTATGGTATTGTCCCGCATTTCAATTGGAACTTATTCCATGTTTTCCCCTTAAGTTTATGAGTCTTTCCCTAAATATCCTTCGCATTTACTGTTATCCTCCCCGGAAACTCCTTCGGTTTCCGTCTACCATGCTCGTTCCCTACTACACCTCACGACTTATTTCTACCCTTTTCCCGACTTATTTCCGCCGTTATTGTTGCTTTTCCCTTTTTCACCTTTCTAAAAACGAGACTTGTATGGTTTTGTCCAAACTTGGTTATTTCCGCATTTCAATTTGAACTCGTTCTTAAACTGTACGAGTCTTTCACTAAATTTACTTCACATTTACTTTTGGTCTCGCTACCCGGAAACTCCTTCGGTTCCCGTCTACCATGCTCGTGGCCTAGTGCATATTACCACTTATTTTGCCCTTTTTCCGACTTATTTTCCGACCTTATTATTGCTTTTTCCTTTTTTCTTTCGAAAACAAGACTTGTATGGTATTGTCCCGCATTTCAATTGGAACTTATTCCATGTTTTCCCCTTAAGTTTATGAGTCTTTCCCTAAATATCCTTCGCATTTACTACTTAATGCTCGGAAACTCCTTCTTCCTGTCTACCATGCCCTACTACACCTCACGACTTATTTCTACCCTTTTCCGACTTATTTCCGCCGTTTTTGCTTTTCCCTTGTTTCACCTTTCTAAAAACGAGACTTGTATGGTTTTGTCCAAACTTGGTTATTTCCGCATTTCAATTTCAATTTGAAGTTTTTCTTAAACTACGAGTCTTTCACTAAATTTACTTCACATTTACTTTTGGTTCTCTACCCGGAAACTCCTTCGGTTCCCGTCTACCATGCTCGTGGCCTAGTGTATATTACCACTTATTTCGCCCTTTTTCGACTTATTTTCCGACCTTATTATTGCTTTTCCCTTATTTCTCCTTTCGAAAACAAGACTTGTATGGTATTGTCCCGCATTTCAATTGGAACTTATTCCATGTTTTCCCCTTAAGTTTATGAGTCTTTCCTAAATATCCTTCGCATTTACTTTCGGTTATGCTCCCCGGAAACTCCTTCGGTTTCCGTCTACCATGCTCGTTCCCTACTACACCTCACGACTTATTTCTTCCCTTTTCCTGACTTATTTCCGCCGTTATTGTTGCTTTTCCCTTGTTTCACCTTTCTAAAAACGAGACTTGTATGGTTTTTTCCAAACTTGGTTATTTCCGCATTTCAATTTGAATTCGTTCTTAAACCGTACGAGTCTTTCACTAAATTTACTTCACATTTACTTTTGGTTCGCTACCGGAAACTCCTTCGGTTCCCGTCTACCATGCTCGTGGCCTAGTGCATATTACCACTTATTTCTCGCCCTTTTTCCGACTTATTTTCCGACCTTATTATTGCTTTTCCCTTATTTCTCCTTCGAAAACAAGACTTGTATGGTATTGTCCCGCATTTCAATTGGAACTTATTCCATGTTTTCCCCTTAAGTTTATGAGTCTTTCCCTAAATATCCTTCGCATTTACTCGGTTATGCTCCCCGGAAACTCCTTCGGTTTCTCGTCTACCATGCTCGTTCCCTACTACACCTCACGACTTATTTCTTCCCTTTTCCTGACTTATTTCCGCCGTTATTGTTGCTTTTCCCTTGTTTCACCTTTCTAAAAACGAGACTTGTATGGTTTTTTCCAAACTTGGTTATTTCCGCATTTCAATTTGAATTCGTTCTTTTAACCGTACGAGTCTTTCACTAAATTTACTTCACATTTACTTTTGATCTCTCGCTTCGGAAACTCCTTCTCCCGTTCTACCATGCTCGTGGCCTACCGTATATTACCACTTATTTCGCCTTTTTCCGACTTATTTTCCGACCTTATTATTGCTTTTCCCTTATTTCTCCTTTCGAAAACAAGACTTGTATGGTATTGTCCCGCATTTCAATTGGAACTTATTCCATGTTTTCCCTTAAGTTTATGAGTCTTTCCCTAAATATCCTTCGCATTTACTTCGGTTATCCTCCCCGGAAACTCCTTCGGTTTCTCGTCTACCATGCTCGTTCCCTACTACACCTCACGACTTATTTCTACCCTTTTCCTGACTTATTTCCGCCGTTATTGTTGCTTTTCCCTTGTTTCACCTTTCTAAAAACGAGACTTGTATGGTTTTGTCCAAACTTGGTTATTTCCGCATTTCAATTTGAATTCGTTCTTAAACCGTACGAGTCTTTCACTAAATTTACTTCACATTTACTTTTGGTTCTCGCTACCCGGAAACTCCTTCGGTTCCCGTCTACCATGCTCGTGGCCTAGTGTATATTACCACTTATTTCTGCCCTTTTTCTGACTTATTTTCCGACCTTATTATTGCTTTTCCCTTATTTCTCCTTTCTGAAAACAAGACTTGTATGGTATTGTCCCGCATTTCAATTGGAACTTATTCCATGTTTTCCCCTTAAGTTTATGAGTCTTTCCCTAAATATCCTTCGCATTTACTGTTATGCTCCTCGGAAACTCCTTCGGTTTCTCGTCTACCATGCTCGTTCCCTACTACACCTCACGACTTATTTCTACCATTTTCCCGACTTATTTCCGCCGTTATTGTTGCTTTGCAATTGTTTAGCCTTTCTAAAAATGAGACTTGTATGAGTTTTGTCAAAACTTGGTTATTTCCGCATTTCAATTTGAACTCGTTCTAAGGTTTCCCCTTACACTTGTACGAGCCTTTCACTAACCTTACTTCACATTTACCTTTGGTTCTCCCTACTGGAAACTCCTTTACACGTTCTTGTCTACCATGATCGAGGCCTCATGCATATTACCACTTGTTTCTGCCCTTTTTCCGACTTATTATCCAACCTTATTATTGCTTTTCCCTTTATTTCTTCTTCTCGAAACTAGGAATTGTATGATATTTCGTCCCGCATTCCAATTGGAACTTATTCCATGTTTTCCCTTAAGTTTATGAGTCTTTCCCTAAATATCAATCACATTTACTCGGTGATCCTCCACGGAAGCACCTTCGCTTTCACTGTCCACCATGCTCGTTCCCTAGCTTCACCTGCTACGACTTATTTCTACCATTTTCCTCGACTTATTTCCGCCGTTATCGTTGCTTTTCCTTTGTTTCACCTTTCTAAAAACGAGACATGTCAGAATTTTGTCTAAACTTGAATTATTTCCGCATTCCACGTTGAACTCGTTCTAAGTTTCCTTAAGCTTAACAAGAGTCTTTCACTAGATTTCTTTCACAATTACTTTTGAAGTCTATTACCTTTGAAATTGCCTTGTGGTTCCTCTCTACCATGCTGGTGCCCTCATGCATATTACCACTTATTTTTGCCGTTTTTCTGACTTATTTTCCGCCCTTATTATTACTTTTGACTTATTTCACTTTTTTCAAACAAGATTTGTATGGTATTTTTCTAAAACTGATTGTTTGCATTTCAGTTGGAACTTATTCCATGTTTTTCAATACAATTTATGAAGTGTTTCCCTAGTATCCTTCGCATTTATTTCTGATTATACTCCTCGGGAGCTTCCTTCGGTTTCGTGTCTACCATACTCCTTCTCTCCTACTTCTCCGGAGAGCTTATTTCTACCCTTTTCTGAAACTTGTTGCAGCCATTATTATTCCCCCCCCCCCCCCAAAACCATACAAGTCTCGTTTTTGCTTTTACCTTGTTTCGCCTTTCTAAAAATGAGACTTGTATGGTTTTGTCCAAACTTGGTTATTTCCGCATTTCTATTTGAACTCGTTCTAAGGTTTCCCCTTAAACTGTAGGAGTCTTTCACTAAATTTTCTTCACATTTACTTTTGGTTATGCTCCCTGGAAACACCTTCTGGTTCTTGTCTACCATCATCGTAGCCTACTGCATATTACCACTTATTTCTGCCCTTTTTCTGACTTATTTTCTGCCCTTATTATTGCTTTTCCCTTATTTCTCTTCTCTGAAAACAAGAATTGTATGGTATTGTCTAAACTTGATTGTTTCCGCATTTCAATTGGAACTTATTCCATGTTTTCCCCTTAAGTTTATGAGTCTTTCACTAAATACCCTTCGCATTTACTTCTGGTTATGCTCCCTGGAAACTCCTTCGGTTTCCTGTCTACCATGCTCTTTCCCTACTACACCTCACGACTTATTTCTACCCTTTTCCTGACTTATTTCCGCCGTTATTATTGATTTTCCCTTGTTTCACCTTTCTTAAAACGAGACATGTATGGTTTTGTCTAAACTTGGTTATTTCCGCATTTCAATTTGAACTCGTTCTAAGTTTTCCCCTTAAACTGTAGGAGTCTTTCACTAAATTTACTTCACATTTACTTTTGGTTCTGTTACCTGGAAATGCCTTGTGGTTCCTCTCTACCATGCTCGTGCCCTACTGCATATTACCACTTATTTCTGCCGTTTTTCTGACTTATTTTCCGCCCTTATTATTGCTTTTGACTTATTTCACTTTTCTGAAAACAAGATTTGTATGGTATTTTTCTAAACTTGATTGTTTCCGCATTTCAATTGGAACTTATTCCATGTTTTCCCATTACATTTATGAGTGTTTCCCTAAATATCCTTCGCATTTACTTCTGGTTATACTCCCTCGAAACTCCTTCGGTTTCGTGTCTACCATACTCCTTCCCTACTACACCTCACGACTTATTTCTACCCTTTTCCTGACTTATTTCCGCCATTATTGTTGCTTTTCCCTTGTTTATCCTTTCTAAAAACGAAACTTGTATGTTTTTGTCTAATCTTGGTTATTTCCGCATTTCAATTTGAACTCGTTCTAAGTTTATCCCTTAAACTATAAGACCCTTCATTAAATTTACTTCGCATTTACTTTTTGTTCTGCTACCTGGAAAGTCCTTCTGGTTCCTGTCCACCATGCTCGTGGCCTACTGCATATTACCACTTATTTCTGCCCTTCTTCTGACTTATTTTCCGCCCTTATTATTGCTTCTCCCTTATTTCTCCTTTCTGAAAACAAGACTTGTAAGGTATTCTCCCGCATTTCAATTGGAACTTATTCCATGATTTCCCCTTACATTTATGAGTCTTTCCCTAAATATCCTTCGCATTTACTTCTAGTTATACTCCCCTGAAACTCCTTCGGTTTCATGTCTACAATACTCCTTCCCTACTACACCTCACGGCTTATTTCTACCCTTTTCCTGACTTATTTCCGCCATTATTGTTGCTTTTCCCTTGTTTATCCTTTCTGAAAATGAAACTTGTATGGTTTTGTCTAATCTTGGTTATTTCTGCATTTCAATTTGAACTCGTTCTAAGTTTATCCCTTAAACTATAAGAGCCTTCATTAAATTTACTTCGCATTTACTTTTTGTTCTGCTACCTGGAAAGTCCTTCTGGTTCCTGTCCACCATGCTCGTGGACTACTGCATATTACCACTTATTTACGCCCTTCTTCGACTTATTTTCCGCCCTTATTATTGCTTCTCCCTTATTTGTCCTTTCTGAAAACAAGACTTGTAAGGTATTCTCCCGCATTTCAATTGGAACTTATTCCATGATTTCCCTTTACATTTATGAGTCTTTCCCTAAATATCCTTCGCATTTACTTCTGGTTATACTCCCTCGAAACTCCTTCGGTTTCATGTATACCATACTCCTTCCCTACTACACCTCACGGCTTATTTCTACCCTTTTCCTGACTTATTTCCGCCATTATTGTTGCTTTTCCCTTGTTTATCCTTTCTGAAACGAAACTTGTATGGTTTTGTCTAATCTTGGTTATTTCCGCATTTCAATTTGAACTCGTTCTAAGTTTATCCCTTAAACTATAAGAGCCTTCATTAAATTTACTTCGCATTTACTTTTTGTTCTGCTACCTGGAAAGTCCTTCTGGATCCTGTCCACCATGCTCGTGGACTACTGCATATTACCACTTATTTCTGCCCTTCTTCTGACTTATTTTCCGCCCTTATTATTGCTTCTCCCTTATTTGTCCTTTCTGAAAACAAGACTTGTAAGGTATTCTCCCGCATTTCAATTGGAACTTATTCCATGATTTCCCTTTACATTTATGAGTCTTTCCCTAAATATCCTTCGCATTTACTTCTGGTTATACTTTCTTTTCCCACCCTCTCTTCCCTCTCCCCCCTTTGTTCTTTTCCCTTTTCTCTTTTTTCTTTTCTTTCCCTCTTTTTTCTTTCTTCTGGTCCCCGCCCCTCCGTTCCTTTCTCCGCCCCCCTTCCCCTGTCCTACCCCCCCCTCACGACTTATTTCTCCTTTTCATTTTCCGCTTATTTTCTCTCCTTTCGAAAACAAGACTTGTAAGGTATTCTCCCGCATTTCAATTGGAACTTATTCCATGTTTTCCCCTTACATTTCTGAGTCTTTCCCTAAATATCCTTCGCATTTACTTCTGGTAATACTCCCTCGAAATTCCTTCGGTTTCATGTATACCATACTCCTTCCCTACTACACCTCACGGCTTATTTCTACCCTTTTCCTGACTTATTTCCGCCATTATTGTTGCTTTTCCCTTGTTTATCCTTTCTGAAAACGAAACTTGTATGGTTTTGTCTAATCTTGGTTATTTCCGCATTTCAATTTGAACTCGTTCTAAGTTTATCCCTTAAACTATAAGAGCCTTCATAAAATTTACTTCGCATTTACTTTTTATTCTGCTACCTGGAAAGTCCTTTTGGTTCCTGTCCACCATGCTCGTGGCCTAGTGCATATTACCACTTATTTCTGCCCTTCTTCTGACTTATTTTCCGCTCTTATTATTGCTTTTCCCTTATTTCTCCTTTCTGAAAACAAGACTTGTAAGGTATTCCCCGCATTTCAATTGGAACTTATTCCATGTTTCCCCTTACATTTCGTTTCCCTAAATATCCTTCGCATTTACTTTCCCTCGAAATTCCTTCGGTTTCATGTATACCATACTCCTTCCCTACTCCCTTTTTCTTTTTTCCCTTTTTTTTCCCTTTTTTCCTTCGACGAACTTGTATGAGTCTTTGTCTAATCTTGGTTATTTCCGCATTTCAATTTGAACTCGTTCTAAGTTTATCCCTTATAAGCCTTCCTAAAATTTACTTCGCAACTCCTTTGGTTTGCCCCATGCTCGTGGCCTACTGCATATTACCACTTTTTCGCTCTTTCCGACAATGGTATTGTCCCGCATTTCAATTGTAACTTATTCCATGTTTTCCCCTTACGTTTATGAGTCTTTCACTAAATATCCTTCGCATTACTTCCGGTTATAGTCCCTGGAAACTCCTTCGGTTTCTTGTCTACAATACTCGTTCCCTACTACACCTCACGACTTATTTCTACCGTTTTCCTGAATTATTTCCGCCATTATTAATGCTTTTCCCTTGTTTCTCTTTTCTAAAAACGAAACTTGTATGGTTTTATCTAATCTTGGTTATTTCCGCATTTCAATTTGAACTCGTTCTAAGTTTTGTCCTTAAACTGTAAGAGCCTTTCACTAAATTTACTTCGCATTTACTCTTTGTTCTACTGCCTGGAAACTCCTTCTGGTTCCTGTCCACCATGCTCGTGGCCTCCTGCATATTACAACTTATTTCTGCCCGTTTTCTGACTTATTTTCCGCCCTTATTATTGCTTCTCCCTTATTTCTCCTTTCTGAAAACAAGACTTGTAAGGTATTCTCCCGCATTTCAATTGGAACTTATTCCATGTTTTCCCCTTAAATTTATGAGTCTTTCCCTAAATATCCTTCGCATTTACTTCTGGTAATACTCCCTCGAAATTCCTTCGGTTTCATGTCTACCATACTCCTTCCCTACTACACCTCACGACTTATTTCTACCCTTTTCCTGACTTATTTCCGCCATTATTGTTGCTTTTCCCTTGTTTATCCTTTCTAAAAACGAAACTTGTATGGTTTTTTCTAATCTTGGTTATTTCCGCATTTCAATTTGAACTCGTTCTAAGTTTATCCCTTAAACTATAAGAGCCTTCATTATATTTACTTCGCATTTACTTTTTGTTCTGCTACCTGGAAAGTCCTTCTGGTTCCTGTCCACCATACTCGTTGCCTACTGCATATTACCACTTATTTCTGCCCTTCTTCTAACTTATTTTCCGCCCTTATTATTGCTTCTCCCTTATTTCTCCTTTCTGAAAACAAGACTTGTAAGGTATTCTCCCGCATTTCAATTGGAACTTATTCCATGATTTCCCCTTACATTTCTGAGTCTTTCCCTAAATATCCTTCGCATTTACTTCTGGTAATACTCCCTCGAAATTCCTTCGGTTTCATGTCTACCATACTCTTTCCCTACTACACCTCACGACTTATTTCTACCCTTTTCCTGACTTATTTCCGCCATTATTGTTGCTTTTCCCTTGTTTATCCTTTCTAAAAACGAAACTTGTATGGTTTTTTCTAATCTTGGTTATTTCCGCATTTCAATTTGAACTCGTTCTAAGTTTATCCCTTAAACTATAAGAGCCTTCATTAAATTTACTTCGCATTTACTTTTTGTTCTGCTACCTGGAAAGTCCTTCTGGTTCCTGTCTACCATGCTCATGGCCTACTGCATATTACCACTTATTTCTGCCCTTTTTCTGACTTATTTTCTGCCCTTATTATTGGTTTTCCCTTATTTCTCCTTTCTGAAAACAAGACTTGTATGGTATTGTCCCGCATTTCAATTGTAACTTATTCCATGTTTTCCCCTTTCGTTTATGTGTCTTTCACTAAATATCCTTCGCATTTACTTCCGGTTATACTCCCTGGAAACTCCTTCGGTTTCTTGTCTACAATACTCGTTCCCTACTACACCTCACGACTTATTTTTACCCTTTTCCTGACTTATTTCCGCCGTTATTATTGATTTTCCCTTGTTTCACCTTTCTTAAAACGAGACTTGTATGGTTTTGTCTAAACTTGGTTATTTCCGCATTTCAATTTGAACTCGTTCTAAGTTTTCCCCTTAAACTGTAGGAGTCTTTCACTAAATTTACTTCACATTTACTTTTGGTCTCGCTACCCGGAAATCCTTTCTCGGTTCCTCTCTACCATGCTCGTGGCCTACTGCATATTACCACTTATTTCTGCCGTTTTTCTGACTTATTTTCCGCCCTTATTATTGCTTTTGACTTATTTCACTTTTCTGAAAACAAGATTTGTATGGTATTTGTCTAAACTTGATTGTTTCCGCATTTCAATTGGAACTTATTCCATGTTTTCCCATTACATTTATGAGTGTTTCCCTAAATATCCTTCGCATTTACTTCTGGTTATACTCCCTCGAAACTCCTTCGGTTTCGTGTCTACCATACTCCTTCCCTACTACACCTCACGACTTATTTCTACCCTTTTCCTGACTTATTTCCGCCATTATTGTTGCTTTTCCCTTGTTTATCCTTTCTAAAAATGAAACTTGTATGGTTTTGTCTAATCGTGGTTATTTCCGCATTTCAATTTGAACTCGTTCTAAGTTTATCCCTTAAACTATAAGAGCCTTCATTAAATTTACTTCGCATTTACTTTTTGTTCTGCTACCTGGAAAGTCCTTCTGGTTCCTGTCCACCATGCTCGTTGCCTACTGCATATTACCACTTATTTCTGCCCTTCTTCTAACTTATTTTCCGCCCTTATTATTGCTTCTCCCTTATTTCTCCTTTCTGAAAACAAGACTTGTAAGGTATTCTCCCGCATTTCAATTGGAACTTATTCCATGATTTCCCCTTACATTTCTGAGTCTTTCCCTAAATATCCTTCGCATTTACTTCTGGTTATACTCCCTCGAAACTCCTTCGGTTTCATGTCTACCATACTCCTTCCCTACTAAACCTCACGGCTTATTTCTACCCTTTTCCTGACTTATTTCCGCCATTATTGTTGCTTTTCCCTTGTTTATCCTTTCTAAAAACGAAACTTGTCTGTTTTTGTCAATTCTTGGTTATTTCCGCATTTCAATTTGAACTCGTTCTAAGTTTATCCCTTAAACTTTAAGAGCCTTCATTAAATTTACTTCGCATTTACTTTTTGTTCTGCTACCTGGAAAGTCCTTCTGGTTCCTGTCCACCATGCTTGTGGCCTACTGCATATTACCACTTATTTCTGCCCTTCTTCTGACTTATTTTCCGCCCTTATTATTGCTTCTCCCTTATTTCTCCTTTCTGAAAACAAGACTTGTAAGGTACTCTCCCGCATTTCAATTGTAACTTATTCCATGTTTTCCCCTTACGTTTATGAGTCTTTCACTAAATATCCTTCGCATTTACTTCCGGTTATACTCCCTGGAAACTCCTCCGGTTTCTTGTCTACAATACTCGTTCCCTACAACACCTCACGACTTATTTCTACCCTTTTCCTGAATTATTTCCGCCATTATTGTTGCTTTTCCCTTGTTTCTCTTTTCTAAAAACGAAACTTGTATGGTTTTATCTAATCTTGGTTATTTCCGCATTTCAATTTGAACTCGTTCTAAGTTTTTTCCTTAAACTGTAAGAGCCTTTCACTAAATTTACTTCGCATTTACTCTTTGTTCTACTGCTTGGAAACTCCTTCTGGTTCCTGTTCACCATGCTCGTGGCCTACTGCATATTACAACTTATTTCTACCCGTTTTCTGACTTATTTTCCGCCCTTATTATTGCTTCTCTCTTATTTCTCCTTTCTGAAAACAAGACTTGTAAGGTATTCTCCCGCATTTCAATTGGAACTTATTCCATGTTTTCCCCTTACGTTTATGAGTCTTTAACTAAATATCCTTCGCATTTACTTTCGGTTATACTCCCTGGAAACTCCTTCGGTTTCTTGTCTACAATACTCGTTCCCTACTACACCTCACGACTTATTTCCACCCTTTTCCTCACTTATTTCCGCCATTATTGTTGCTTTTCCCTTGTTTCTCTTTTCCAAAAACGAAACTTGTATGGTTTTGTCTAATCTTGGTTATTTCCGCATTTCAATTTGAACTCGTTCTAAGTTTTTTCCTTAAACTGTAAGAGCCTTTCACTAAATTTACTTCGCATTTACTCTTTGTTCTACTGCCTGGAAACTCCTTCTGGTTCCTGTCCACCATGCTCGTGGCCTACTGCATATTACAACTTATTTCTGACTTATTTTCCGCCCTTATTATTGCTTCTCTCTTATTTCTCCTTTCTGAAAACAAGACTTGTAAGGTATTCTCCCGCATTTCAATTGGAACTTATTCCATGTTTTCCCCTTACGTTTATGAGTCTTTAACTAAATATCCTTCGCATTTACTTTCGGTTATACTCCCTGGAAACTCCTTCGGTTTCTTGTGTACAATACTCGTTCCCTACTACACGTCACGACTTATTTCCACCCTTTTCCTGACTTATTTCCGCCATTATTGTTGCTTTTCCCTTGTTTCTCTTTTCTAAAAACGAAACTTGTATGGTTTTGTCTAATCTTGGTTATTTCCGCATTTCAATTTGAACTCGTTCTAAGTTTTTTCCTTAAAGCGTAAGAGCCTTTCACTAAATTTACTTCGCATTTACTCTTTGTTCTACTGCCTGGAAACTCCTTCTAGTTCCTGTCCACCATGCTCGTGCCCTACTGCATATTACAACTTATTTCTACCCGTTTTCTGACTTATTTTCCGCCCTTATTATTGCTTCTCCCTTATTTCTCCTTTCTGAAAACAAGACTTGTAAGGTATTCTCCCGAATTTCAATTGGAACTTATTCCTTGTTTTCCCCTTACGTTTATGAGTCTTTCACTAAATATCCTTCGCATTTAGTTCTGGTTATACTCCCTCGAAATTCCTTTGGTTTCGTGTCTACCATACTCCTTCCCCACTACACCTCACGATTTATTTCTACCCTTTTCCTGACTTATTTCCGCCATTATTGTTGCTTTTCCCTTGTTTATCCTTTTTAAAAACGAAACTTGTAGGGTTTTGTCTAATCTTGGTTATTTTCGCATTTCAATTTGAACTCGTTCTAAGTTTATCCCTTAAACTATAAGAGCCTTCATTAAGTTTACTTCGCATTTACTTTTTGTTCTGCTACCTGGAAAGTCCTTCTGGTTCCTGTCTACCATGCTCGTGGCCTACTGCATATTACCACTTATTTCTGCCCTTTTTCTAACTTATTTTCTGCCCTTATTATTGCTTTTCCCTCATTTCTCCTTTCTGAAAACAAGACTTGTATGGTATTGTCCCGCATTTCAATTGTAACTTATTCCATGTTTTCCCCTTACGTTTATGAGTCTTTCACTAAATATCCTTCGCATTTACTTCCGGTTATACTCCCTGGAAACTCCTTCGGTTTCTTGTCTACAATACTCGTTCCTTACTACACCTCAAGACTTATTTCTACCCTTTTCCTGACTTCTTTCCGCCATTATTGTTGCTTTTCCCTTGTTTCTCTTTCCTAAAAACGAAACTTGTATGGTTTTGTCTAATCTTGGTTATTTCCGCATTTCAATTTGAACTCGTTCTAAGTTTTTTCCTTAAATTGTAAGAGCCTTTCACTAAATTTACTTTGCATTTACTCTTTGTTCTACTGCTTGGAAACTCCTTCTGGTTCCCGTCCACCATGCTCGTGGCCTACTACATATTACAACTTATTTCTACTCGTTTTCTGACTTATTTTCCGCCCTTATTATTGCTTCTCCCTTATTTCTCCTTTCTGAAAACAAGACTTGTCAGGTATTCTCCCGCATTTTTATTCGAACTTATTCCATGTTTTCCCCTTACGGTTATGAGTCTTTAACTAAATATCCTTCGCATTTACTTCGGTTATACTCCTCGGAAACTCCTTCGGTTTCTTGTCTACAATACCCGTTCCCTGCTACACCTCACGACTTATTTCTACCCTTTTCCTGACTTATTTCCGCCATTATTGTTGCTTTTCCCTTGTTTCTCTTTTCTAAAAACGAAACTTGTATGGTTTTGTCTAATCTTGGTTATTTCCGCAATTCAATTTGAACTCGTTCTAAGTTTATCCCTTAAACTATACGAGCCTTCATTAAATTTACTTCGCATTTACTTTTTGTTCTGCTACCTGGAAAGTCCTTCTGGTTCCTGTCTACCATGCTCGTGGCCTACTGCATATTACCACTTATTTCTGCCCTTTTTCTAACTTATTTTCTGCCCTTATTATTGCTTTTCCCTTATTTCTCCTTTCTGAAAACAAGACTTATATGGTATTGTCCGGCATTTAAATTGTAACTTATTCCATGTTTTCCCCTTACGTTTATGAGTCTTTCACTAAATATCCTTCGCATTTACTTCTGGTTATACTCCCTCGAAATTCCTTCGGTTTCGTGTCTACCATACTCCTTCCCTACTACACCTCACGACTTATTTCTACCCTTTTCCTGACTTATTTCCGCCATTATAGTTGCTTTTCCCTTGTTTCTCTTTCCTAAAAATGAAACTTGTATGGTTTTGTCTAATCTTGGTTATTTCCGCATTTCAATTTGAACTCGTTCTAAGTTTTTTCCTTAAACTGTAAGAGCCTTTCACTAAATTTACTTCGCATTTACTCTTTGTTCTACTGCTTGGAAACTCCTTCTGGTTCCTGTCCACCATGCTCGTGGCCTACTGCATATTACAACTTATTTCTACTCGTTTTCTGACTTATTTTCCGCCCTTATTATTGCTTCTCCCTTATTTCTCTTTTCTGAAAACAAGACTTGTAAGGTATTCTCCCGCATTTCAATTGGAACTTATTCCATGTTTTCCCCTTAACTTTATGAGTCTTTCCCTAAATATCCTTCGCATTTACTTCTGGTTATACTCCCTCGAAACTCCTTTGGTTTCGTGTCTACCATACTCCTTCCCTACTACACCTCACAACTTATTTCTACCCTTTTCCTGACTTATTTCCGCCATTATTGTTGCTTTTCCCTTGTTTATCCTTTCTAAAAACTAAACTTGTATGGTTTTGTATAATCTTGGTTATTTCCGCATTTCAATTTGAACTCGTTCTAAGTTTATCCCTTAAACTATAAGAGCCTTCATTAAATTTACTTCGCATTTACTTTTTGTTCTGCTAACTGGAAAGTCCTTCTGGTTCCTGTCTACCATGCTCGTGGCCTAGTGCATATTACCACTTATTTCTGCCCTTTTTCTGACTTATTTTATGCCCTTATTATTGCTTCTCCCTTATTTCTCCTTTCTGAAAACAAGACTTGTATGGTATTGTCCCGCATTTAAATTGTAAATTATTCCATGTTTTCCCCTTACGTTTATGAGTCTTACTAGATATCCTTCGCATTGACTTCTTCTTATGCTCCCTGGAAACTCCTTCGGTTTCCTGTCTACCATGCTTGTTCCCTACTACACCTCACAACTTATTTCTGCCCTTTCCCTTACTTATTTCCGCCCTTATTGTTGCTTTTCCCTTGTTTCACCTTTCTAAAAACGAGACTTGTATGGTTTTGTCTAAACTTGGTTATTTCCGCATTTCAATTTGAACTCGTTCCAAGTTTTTCCGTTAAACTGTACGAGTCTTTCACTAAATTTCCTTCGCATTTACTTTTGGATCTACTGCCTGGAAACTCCTTCTGGTTCCTGTCGATCATGCTCATGGCCTACTGCATATTACCACTTATTTCTGCCATTTTTTTGACTTATTTTCCGCCCTTATTATTCCTTTTCCCTTATTTCTCCTTTCTGAAAACAAGACTTGTATGGTATTGTCTAAACTTGATTGTTTCCAGATTTCAATTGGAACTTATTCCATGTTTTCCCCTTACGTTTATGAGTCTTTCACTAAATATCCTTCGCATTAACTGCTGGTTATGATCCCTGGAAAATCCTTCGGTTTCCAGTCTACCATGCTCGTTCCCTACTACACCTCACAACTTATTTCTGCCCTTTCCCTGACTTATTTCCGCCCTAATTTTTGCTTTTCCCTTGTTTCACATTTCTTAAAACAAGACTTGTATGGTTTTGTCTAAACATGGTTATTTCCGCATTTCAATTTGAACTCGTTCCAAGTTTTTCCTTTAAACTGTACGAGTCTTTCACTAAATATCCTTCGCATTTACTTTTGGATCTACTGCCTGGAACCTCCTTCTGGTTCCTGTCGACCATGCTCATGGCCTACTGCATATTACCACTTATTTCTGCCATTTTTCTGACTTATTTTCCGCCCTTATTATTGCTTTTCCCTTATTTATCCTTTCTGAAAACAAGACTTGTATGGTATTGTCTAAACTTGATTGTGTCCAGATTTCAATTGGAACTTATTCCATGTTTTACCCTTACGTATATGAGTCTTTCACTAAATATCCTTCGCATTTACCTGTTTATGCTCCCAGGAAACCCCTTCGGTTTCTTGTCTACCATACTCGTTCCCTACAACACCTCACGACTTATTTCTACCCTTTTCTAGAGTTATTTCCACCGTTGTTGTTGCTTTTCCCATGTTTCTCCTTTCTAAAAACAAGACTTGTATGGTTTTGTCTAAACTTGGTTATTTCCGCATTTCAATTTGAACTCGTTCTAAATTTTTCCCATAAACTGTAAGAGCCTTTCATTAAATTTACTTCGCATTTACTCTTTGTTCTACTGCCTGGAAACTCCTTTTTGTTCCTGTCCACCATGCTCGTGCACTACTGCATATTACAACTTATTTCTGCCCTTTTTCTGACTTATTTTCCGCCCTTATTATTGCTTCTCCCTTATTTTTCCTTTCTGAAAACAAGACTTGTATGGTATTCTCCCGCATTTCAATTGGAACTTATTCCATGTTTTCCCCTTACATTTATGAGTCTTTCACTAAATATCCATCGCATTTACTTCTGGTTATGCTCCCTCGAAACTCCTTCGGTTTCGTGTCTACCATACTCCTTCCCTACTACAGCTCACGATTATTTCTACCCTTTTCCTGACTTATTTCCGCCATTATTGTTGCTTTTCCCTTGTTTATTCTTTCTAAAAACGAAACTTGTATGGTTTTGTCTAATCTTGGTTATTTCCACATTTCAATTTGAACTCGTTCTAAGTTTATCCCTTAAACTGTAATAGCCTTTCATTAAATTTACTTCGCATTTACTTTTTGTTCTGCTACCTGGAAAGTCCTTCTGGTTCCTGTCCACCATGCTCGTGGCCTACTGCATATTACCACTTATTTATGCCCTTCTTCTGACTTATTTTCCGCCCTTATTATTGCTTTTCCCTTATTTCTCCTTTCTGAAAACAAGACTTGTATGGTATTGTCCCGCATTTCAATTGTAACTTATTCCATGTTTTCCCCTTACGTTTATGTGTCTTTCACTAGATATCCTTCGCATTGACATCTTCTTATGCTCCCTGGAAACTCCTTCGGTTTCTTGTCTACCATGCTCGTTCCCCACTACACCTCACAACTTATTTATGCCCTTTCCCTGACTTATTTCCGCCATTATTGTTGCTTTTCCCTTGTTTCACCTTTCTTAAAACGAGAATTGTATGGTTTTGTTTAAACTTGGTTATTTCCGCATTTCAATTTGAACTCGTTCTAAGTTTTTTCCTTAAACTGTAAGAGCCTTTCACTAAATTTACTTCGCATTTACTCTTTGTTCTACGCGCTCGGAAACTCCTTCGGTTCTCGTCCACCATGGTCGTGCCCTACCGCATATTACAACTTATTTCGCCCGTTTTCTGACTTATTTTCCGCCCTTATTATTGCTTCTCCCTTATTTCTCCTTTCTGAAAACAAGACTTGTAAGGTATTCTCCCGCATTTCAATTGGAACTTATTCCATGTTTTCCCCTTACATTTATGAGTCTTACCCTAAATATCCTTTGCATTTACTTCTGGTTATACTCCCTCGAAATTCCTTTGGTTTCGTGTCTACCATACTCCTTCCCTACTACACCTCACGACTTATTTCTACCCTTTTCCCCGACTTATTTCCGCCATTATTGTTGCTTTTCCCTTGTTTATCCTTTCTAAAAACGAAACTTGTATGGTTTTGTCTAAACATGATTATTTCCGCATTTCAATTTGAACTCGTTCTAAGTTTTTTCCTTAAACTGTAAGAGCCTTTCACTAAATTTACTTCGCATTTACTCTTTGTTCTACCGCCCGGAAACTCCTTCTCGGTTCCCGTCCACCATGCTCGTGGCCTACCGCATATTACAACTTATTTCTACCCGTTTTCTGACTTATTTTCCGCCCTTATTATTGCTTCTCCCTTATTTCTCCTTTCTGAAAACAAGACTTGTAAGGTATTCTCCCGCATTTCAATTGGAACTTATTCCATGTTTTGCCCTTACATTTATGAGTCTTTCCCTAAATATCCTTCGCATTTACTTCGGTTATACTCCCCTCGAAATTCCTTTGGTTTCGTGTCTACCATACTCCTTCCCTACTACACCTCACGACTTATTTCTACCCTTTTCCTGACTTATTTCCGCCATTATTGTTGCTTTTCCCTTGTTTATCCTTTCTAAAAACGAAACTTGTATGGTTTTGTCTAATCTTGGTTATTTCCGCATTTCAATTTGAACTCGTTCTAAGTTTTTTCCTTAAACTGTAAGAGCCTTTCAATAAATTTACTTCCCATTTACTCTTTGTCCTACTGCCTGGAAACTCCTTCTGGTTCCTGTCCACCATGCTCGTGCCCTACTGCATATTACAACTTATTTCTACCCTTTTTCTGACTTATTTTCCGCCCTTATTATTGCTTCTCCCTTATTTCTCCTTTCTGAAAACAAGACTTGTAAGGTATTCTCCCGCATTTCAATTGGAACTTATTCCATGTTTTCCCCTTACGTTTATGAGTCTTTCACTAAATATTCTTCGCATTTACTTCTGGTTATACTCCCTCGAAATTCCTTCGGTGTCGTGTCTACCATACTCCTTCCCCACTACACCTCACGACTTATTTCTACCCTTTTCCTGACTTATTTCCGCCATTATTGTTGCTTTTCCCTTGTTTATCCTTTCTAAAAACGAAACTTGTATGGTTTTGTCTAATCTTGGTTATTTCCGCATTTCAATTTGAACTCGTTCTAAGTTTATCCCTTAAACTATAAGAGCCTTCATTAAGTTTACTTCGCATTTACTTTTTGTTCTGCTACCTGGAAAGTCCTTCTGGTTCTTGTCTACCATGCTCGTGGCCTACTGCATATTACCACTTATTTCCCGCCCTTTTTCCGACTTATTTTCTCGCCCTTATTATTGCTTTTCCCTCATTTCTCCTTTCTGAAAACAAGACTTGTATGGTATTGTCCCGCATTTCAATTGTAACTTATTCCATGTTTTCCCCTTACGTTTATGAGTCTTTCACTAAATATCCTTCGCATTTACTTCCGGTTATACTCCCTGGAAACTCCTTCGGTTTCTTGTCTACAATACTCGTTCCTTACTACACCTCACGACTTATTTCTACCCTTTTCCTGACTTCTTTCCGCCATTATTGTTGCTTTTCCCTTGTTTCTCTTTCCTAAAAACGAAACTTGTATGGTTTTGTCTAATCTTGGTTATTTCCGCATTTCAATTTGAACTCGTTCTAAGTTTTTTCCTTAAATTGTAAGAGCCTTTCACTAAATTTACTTCGCATTTACTCTTTGTTCTACTACTTGGAAACTCCTTCTGGTTCCTGTCCACCATGCTCGTGGCCTACTACATATTACAACTTATTTCTACTCTTTTTCGACTTATTTTCCGCCCTTATTATTGCTTCTCCCTTATTTCTCCTTTCTGAAAACAAGACTTGTCAGGTATTCTCCCGCATTTCAATTCGAACTTATTCCATGTTTTCCCCTTACGGGTATGCGTCTTTAACTAAATATCCTTCGCATTTTCTTCCGGTTATACTCCCTGGAAACTCCTTCGGTTTCTTGTCTACAATACCCGTTCCCTGCTACACCTCACGACTTATTTCTACCCTTTTCCTGACTTATTTCCGCCATTATTGTTTGTTTTCCCTTGTTTCTCTTTTCTAAAAACGAAACTTGTATGGTATTGTCTAATCTTGGTTATTTCCGCATTTCAATTTGAACTCGTTCTAAGTTTTTTCCTTAAACTGTAAGAGCCTTTCACTAAATTTACTTCGCATTTACTCTTTGTTCTACTGCTCGGAAACTCCTTCTGGTTCCTGTCCACCATGCTCGTGGCCTACTGCATATTACAACTTATTTCTACCCGTTTTCTGACTTATTTTCCGCCCTTATTATTGCTTCTCCCTTATTTCTCCTATCTGAAAACAAGACTTGTAAGGTATTCTCCCGCATTTCAATTGGAACTTATTCCATGTTTTCCCCTTACGTTTATGAGTCTACCACTAAATATCCTTCGCATTTACTTCTGGTTATACTCCCTCGAAATTCCTTCGGTTTCGTGTCTACCATACTCCTTCCCTACTACACCTCACGACTTATTTCTACCCTTTTCCTGACTTATTTCCGCCATTATTGTTGCTTTTCCCTTGTTTCTCTTTCCTAAAAACGAAACTTGTATGGTTTTGTCTAAACTTGGTTATTTCCGCATTTCAATTTCAACTCGGTCTAAGTTTTGCCCATAAACTGTAAGACCCTTTCACTAAATTTACTTCGCATTTACTCTTTGTTCTACTGCTTGGAAACTCCTTCTGGTTCCTGTCCACCATGCTCGTGGCCTACTGCATACTACAACTTATTTCTACTCGTTTTTTGACTTATTTTCCGCCCTTATTATTGCTTCTCCCTTATTTCTCCTATCTGAAAACAAGACTTGTAAGGTATTCTCCCGCATTTCAATTGGAACTTATTCCATGTTTACCCCTTACATTTATGAGTCTTTCCCTAAATATCCTTCACATTTACTTCTGGTTATACTCCCTCGAAACTCCTTTGGTTTCGTGTCTACCATACTCCTTCCCTACTACACCTCACGACTTATTTCTACCCTTTTCCTGACTTATTTCTGCCATTATTGTTGCTTTTCCCTTGTTTATCCTTTCTAAAAATGAAACTTGTATGGTTTTGTCTAATCTTGGTTATTTCCGCATTTCAATTTGAACTCGTTCTAAGTTTATCCCTTAAACTGTAAGAGCCTTTCATTAAATTTACTTCGCATTTACTCTTTGTTCTACTGCCTGGAAACTCCTTTTTGTTCCTGTCCACCATGCTCGTGGCCTACTGCATATTACAACTTATTTCTGCCCTTTTTCTGACTTATTTTCCGCCCTTATTATTGCTTCTCCCTTATTTCTCCTTTCTGAAAACCAGACTTGTATGGTATTCTCCCGCATTTCAATTGGAACTTATTCCATGTTTTCCCCTTACATTTATGAGTCTTTCACTAAATATCCATCGCATTTACTTCTGGTTATGCTCCCTTGAAACTCCTTCGGTTTCGTGTCTACCATACTCCTTCCCTACTACACCTCACGATTATTTCTACCCTTTTCCTGACTTATTTCCGCCATTATTGTTGCTTTTCCTTGTTTATTCTTTCTAAAAACGAAACTTGTATGGTTTTGTCTAATCTTGGTTATTTCCACATTTCAATTTGAACTCGTTCTAAGTTTATCCCTTAAACTGTAATAGCCTTTCATTAAATTTACTTCGCATTTACTTTTTGTTCTCGCTACTTGGAAAGTCCTTCCCGGTTCCTGTCCACCATGCTCGTGGCCTACTGCATATTACCACTTATTTATGCCCTTCTTCTGACTTATTTTCCGCCCTTATTATTGCTTTTCCCTTATTTCTCCTTTCTGAAAACAAGACTTGTATGGTATTGTCCCGCATTTCAATTGTAACTTATTCCATGTTTTCCCCTTACGTTTATGAGTCTTTCACTAGATATCCTTCGCATTGACATCTTCTTATGCTCCCTGGAAACTCCTTCGGTTTCTTGTCTACCATGCTCGTTCCCCACTACACCTCACAACTTATTTCCCCCCTTTTCCCTGACTTATTTCCGCCATTATTGTTGCTTTTCCCTTGTTTCACCTTTCTTAAAACGAGAATTGTATGGTTTTGTTTAAACTTGGTTATTTCCGCATTTCAATTTGAACTCGTTCTAAGTTTTTTCCTTAAACTGTAAGAGCCTTTCACAAAATTTACTTCGCATTTACTCTTTGTTCTACTGCCTGGAAACTCCTTCTGGTTCCTGTCCACCATGCTCGTGGCCTACCGCATATTACAACTTATTTCTCGCCCGTTTTCCGACTTATTTTCCGCCCTTATTATTGCTTCTCCCTTATTTCTCCTTTCTGAAAACAAGACTTGTAAGGTATTCTCCCGCATTTCAATTGGAACTTATTCCATGTTTTCCCCTTACATTTATGAGTCTTTCCCTAAATATCCTTCGCATTTACTTCTGGTTATACTCCCTCGAAATTCCTTTGGTTTCGTGTCTACCATACTCCTTCCCTACTACACCTCACGACTTATTTCTACCCTTTTCCTGACTTATTTCCGCCATTATTGTTGCTTTTCCCTTGTTTATCCTTTCTAAAAACGAAACTTGTATGGTTTTGTCTAAACATGGTTATTTCCGCCTTTCAATTTGAACTCGTTCTAAGTTTTTTCCTTAAACTGTAAGAGCCTTTCACTAAATTTACTTCGCATTTACTCTTTGTTCTACTGCCTGGAAACTCCTTCTGGTTCCTGTCCACCATGCTCGTGGCCTACTTCATATTACAACTTATTTCTACCCGTTTTCTGACTTATTTTCCGCCCTTATTATTGCTTCTCCCTTATTTCTCCTTTCTGAAAACAAGACTTGTAAGGTATTCCCCCGCATTTCAATTGGAACTTATTCCATGTTTTCCCCTTACGTTTATGAGTCTTTAACTAAATATCCTTCGCATTTACTTCCGGTTATACTCCCTGGAAACTCCTTCGGTTTCTTGTCTACAATACTCATTCCCTACTACACCTCACGACTTATTTCTACCCTTTTCCTGACTTATTTCCGCCATTATTGTTGCTTTTCCCTTGTTTATCCTTTCTAAAAACGAAACTTGTATGGTTTTGTCTAATCTTGGTTATTTCCGCATTTCAATTTGAACTCGTTCTAAGTTTTTTCCTTAAACTTAAGAGCCTTTCACTAAATTTACTTCGCATTTACTCTTTGTTCTCGCCGGAAATCCTTCTGTTCCGTCCACCATGCTCGTGGCCTACGCATATTACAACTTATTTCTACCCGTTTTTCGACTTATTTTCCGCCCTTATTATTGCTTCTCCCTTATTTCTCCTTTCGAAAACAAGACTTGTAAGGTATTCTCCCGCATTTCAATTGGAACTTATTCCATGTTTTCCCCTTACGTTTATGAGTCTTTCACTAAATATCCTTCGCATTTACTTCCGGTTATACTCCTCGAAACTCCTTCGGTTTCGTGTCTACAATACTCCTTCCCCACTACACCTCACGACTTATTTCTACCCTTTTCCTGACTTATTTCCGCCATTATTGTTGCTTTTCCCTTGTTTATCCTTTCTAAAAACGAAACTTGTATGGTTTTGTCTAATCTTGGTTATTTCCGCATTTCAATTTGAACTCGTTCTAAGTTTATCCCTTAAACTATAAGAGCCTTCATTAAGTTTACTTCGCATTTACTTTTTGTTCTGCTACTTGGAAAGTCCTTCTGGTTCCTGTCTACCATTCTCGTGGCCTACTGCATATTACAACTTATTTCTGCCCTTTTTCTGACTTATTTTCTGCCCTTATTATTGCTTTTCCCTCATTTCTCCTTTCTGAAAACAAGACTTGTATGGTATTGTCCCGCATTTCAATTGTAACTTATTCCATGTTTTCCCCTTACGTTTATGAGTCTTTCACTAAATATCCTTCGCATTTACTTCCGGTTATACTCCCTGGAAACTCCTTCGGTTTCTTGTCTACAATACTCGTTCCTTACTACACCTCACGACTTATTTCTACCCTTTTCCTGACTTCTTTCCGCCATTATTGTTGCTTTTCCCTTGTTTCTCTTTCCTAAAAACGAAACTTGTATGGTTTTGTCTAATCTTGGTTATTTCCGCATTTCAATTTGAACTCGTTCTAAGTTTTTTCCTTAAATTGTAAGAGCCTTTCACTAAATTTACTTCGCATTTACTCTTTGTTCTACTGCTTGGAAACTCCTTTTGGTTCCTGTCCACCATGCTCGTGGCCTACTACATATTACAACTTATTTCTACTCGTTTTCTGACTTATTTTCCGCCCTTATTATTGCTTCTCCCTTATTTCTCCTTTCTGAAAACAAGACTTGTCAGGTATTCTCCCGCATTTCAATTCGAACTTATTCCATGTTTTCCCCTTACGGTTATGAGTCTTTAACTAAATATCCTTCGCATTTACTTCCGGTTATACTCCCTGGAAACTCCTTCGGTTTCTTGTCTACAATACCCGTTCCCTGCTACACCTCACGACTTATTTCTACCCTTTTCCTGACTTATTTCCGCCATTATTGTTGCTTTTCCCTTGTTTCTCTTTTCTAAAAACGAAACTTGTATGGTTTTGTCTAATCTTGGTTATTTCCGCATTTCAATTTGAACTCGTTCTAAGTTTTTTCCTTAAACTGTAAGAGCCTTTCACTAAATTTACTTCGCATTTACTCTTTGTTCTACTGCCCGGAAACTCCTTCGGTTCCCGTCCACCATGCTCGTGGCCTACCGCATATTACAACTTATTTCTACCCGTTTTCTGACTTATTTTCCGCCCTTATTATTGCTTCTCCCTTATTTCTCCTTTCTGAAAACAAGACTTGTAAGGTATTCTCCCGCATTTCAATTGGAACTTATTCCATGTTTTTCCCTATCGTTTATGAGTCTTTCACTAAATATCCTTCGCATTTACTTCTGGTTATACTCCCTCGAAATTCCTTCGGTTTCGTGTCTACCATACTCCTTCCCCACTACACCTCACGACTTATTTCTACCATTTTCCTGACTTATTTCCGCCATTATTGTTGCTTTTCCCTTGTTTATCCTTTCTAAAAACGAAACTTGTATGGTTTTGTCTAATCTTGGTTATTTCCGCATTTCAATTTGAACTCGTTCTAAGTTTATCCCTTAAACTATAAGAGCCTTCATTAAGTTTACTTCGCATTTACTTTTTGTTCTGCTACTTGGAAAGTCCTTCTGGTTCCTGTCTACCATTCTCGTGGCCTACTACATATTACCACTTATTTCTACTCGTTTTCGACTTATTTTCTGCCCTTATTATTGCTTTTCCCTCATTTCTCCTTTCTGAAAACAAGACTTGTATGGTATTGTCCCGCATTTCAATTGTAACTTATTCCATGTTTTCCCCTTACGTTTATGAGTCTTTCACTAAATATCCTTCGCATTTACTTCCGGTTATACTCCCTGGAAACTCCTTCGGTTTCTTGTCTACAATACTCGTTCCTTACTACACCTCACGACTTATTTCTACCCTTTTCCTGACTTCTTTCGGCCATTATTGTTGCTTTTCCCTTGTTTCTCTTTCCTAAAAACGAAACTTGTATGGTTTTGTCTAATCTTGGTTATTTCCGCATTTCAATTTGAACTCGTTCTAAGTTTTTTCCTTAAATTGTAAGAGCCTTTCACTAAATTTACTTCGCATTTACTCTTTGTTCTACTGCTTGGAAACTCCTTTTGGTTCCCGTCCACCATGCTCGTGGCCTACTACATATTACAACTTATTTCTACTCGTTTTCCGACTTATTTTCCGCCCTTATTATTGCTTCTCCCTTATTTCTCCTTTCCGAAAACAAGACTTGTCGGGTATTCTCCCACATTTCAATTCGAACTTATTCCATGTTTTCCCCTTACGGTTATGAGTCTTTAACTAAATATCCTTCGCATTTACTTCCGGTTATACTCCCTGGAAACTCCTTCGGTTTCTTGTCTACAATACCCGTTCCCTGCTACACCTCACGACTTATTTCTACCCTTTTCCTGACTTATTTCCGCCATTATTGTTGCTTTTCCCTTGTTTCTCTTTTCTAAAAACAAAACTTGTATGGTTTTGTTTAATCTTGGTTATTTCCGCATTTCAATTTGAACTCATTCTAAGTTTTTTCCTTAAACTGTAAGAGCCTTTCACTAAATTTACTTCGCATTTACTCTTTGTTCTACTGCCTGGAAACTCCTTCTGGTTCCTGTCCACCATGCTCATGGCCTACTGCATATTACAACTTATTTCTACCCGTTTTCTGACTTATTTTCCGCCCTTATTATTGCTTCTCCCTTATTTCTCCTTTCTGAAAACAAGACTTGTAAGGTATTCTCCCGCATTTCAATTGGAACTTATTCCATGTTTTTCCCTTACGTGTATGAGTCTTTCACTAAATATCCTTCGCATTTACTTCTGGTTATACTCCCTCGAAATTCCTTCGGTTTCGTGTCTACCATACTCCTTCCCTACTACACCTCACGACTTATTTCTACCCTTTTCCTGACTTATTTCCGCCATTCTTGTTGCTTTTCCCTTGTTTCTCTTTCCTAAAAACGAAACTTGTATGGTTTTGCCTAATCTTGGTTATTTCCGCATTTCAATTTGAACTCGTTCTAAGTTTTTTCCTTAAACTGTAAGAGCCTTTCACTAAATTTACTTCGCATTTACTCTTTGTTCTACTGCTTGGAAACTCCTTCTGGTTCCTGTCCACCATGCTCGTGGCCTACTGCATATTACAACTTATTTCTACTCGTTTTCTGACTTATTTTCCGCCCTTATTATTGCTTCTCCCTTATTTCTCCTTTCGAAAACAAGACTTGTCGGGTATTCTCCCGCATTTCAATTCGAACTTATTCCATGATTTCCCTTTACGGTTATGAGTCTTTAACTAAATATCCTTCGCATTTACTTCCGGTTATACTCCCCGGAAACTCCTTCGGTTTCTTGTCTACAATACCCGTTCCCTGCTACACCTCACGACTTATTTCTACCCTTTTCCTGACTTATTTCCGCCATTATTGTTGCTTTTCCCTTGTTTCTCTTTTCTAAAAACGAAACTTGTATGGTTTTGTCTACTCTTGGTTATTTCCGCATTTCAATTTGAACTCGTTCTAAGTTTTTTCCTTAAATTGTAAGAGCCTTTCACTAAATTTACTTCGCATTTACTCTTTGTTCTACTGCTTGGAAACTCCTTTTGGTTCCTGTCCACCATGCTCGTGGCCTACTACATATTACAACTTATTTCTACTCGTTTTCTGACTTATTTTCCGCCCTTATTATTGCTTCTCCCTTATTTCTCCTTTCTGAAAACAAGACTTGTCAGGTATTCTCCCACATTTCAATTCGAACTTATTCCATGTTTTCCCCTTACGGTTATGAGTCTTTAACTAAATATCCTTCGCATTTACTTCCGGTTATACTCCCTGGAAACTCCTTCGGTTTCTTGTCTACAATACCCGTTCCCTGCTACACCTCACGACTTATTTCTACCCTTTTCCTCGACTTATTTCCGCCATTATTGTTGCTTTTCCCTTGTTTCTCTTTTCTAAAAACAAAACTTGTATGGTTTTGTTTAATCTTGGTTATTTCCGCATTTCAATTTGAACTCATTCTAAGTTTTTTCCTTAAACTGTAAGAGCCTTTCACTAAATTTACTTCGCATTTACTCTTTGTTCTCTCTTGCCCGGAAACTCCTTCGGTTCCCGTCCACCATGCTCATGGCCTACCGCATATTACAACTTATTTCTACCCGTTTTCCGACTTATTTTCCGCCCTTATTATTGCTTCTCCCTTATTTCTCCTTTCGAAAACAAGACTTGTAAGGTATTCTCCCGCATTTCAATTGGAACTTATTCCATGTTTTTCCCTTACGTGTATGAGTCTTTCACTAAATATCCTTCGCATTTACTTCTGGTTATACTCCCTCGAAATTCCTTCGGTTTCGTGTCTACCATACTCCTTCCCTACTACACCTCACGACTTATTTCTACCCTTTTCCTGACTTATTTCCGCCATTATTGTTGCTTTTCCCTTGTTTCTCTTTCCTAAAAACGAAACTTGTATGGTTTTGTCTAATCTTGGTTATTTCCGCATTTCAATTTGAACTCGTTCTAAGTTTTTCCTTAAACTGTAAGAGCCTTTCACTAAATTTACTTCGCATTTACTCTTTGTTCTCTTGGAAACTCCTGTTCCCATCCACCATGCTCGTGCCACGCATATACAACTTATTTCTACTCGTTTTCGACTTATTTTCCGCCCTTATTATTGCTTCTCCCTTATTTCTCCTTTAAAACAAGACTTGTCGGTATTCTCCCGCATTTCAATTGAACTTATTCCATGATTTCCCTTACGTTTATGAGTCTTTAACTAAATATCCTTCGCATTTACTTTTATACTCCCTCGAATTCCTTCGGTTTCGTGTCTACCATACTCCTTCCCTACTACACCTCACGACTTATTTCTACCCTTTTCCTGACTTATTTCCGCCATTATTGTTGCTTTTCCCTTGTTTCTCTTTCCTAAAAACGAAACTTGTATGGTTTTGCCTAATCTTGGTTATTTCCGCATTTCAATTTGAACTCGTTCTAAGTTTTTTCCTTAAACTGTAAGAGCCTTTCACTAAATTTACTTCGCATTTACTCTTTGTTCTACTGCTTGGAAACTCCTTCTGGTTCCTGTCCACCATGCTCGTGGCCTACTGCATATTACAACTTATTTCTACTCGTTTTCTGACTTATTTTCCGCCCTTATTATTGCTTCTCCCTTATTTCTCCTTTCTGAAAACAAGACTTGTCAGGTATTCTCCCGCATTTCAATTCGAACTTATTCCATGATTTCCCTTTACGGTTATGAGTCTTTAACTAAATATCCTTCGCATTTACTTCCGGTTATACTCCCTGGAAACTCCTTCGGTTTCTTGTCTACAATACCCGTTCCCTACTACACCTCACGACTTATTTCTACCCTTTTCCCCGACTTATTTCCGCCATTATTGTTGCTTTTCCCTTGTTTCTCTTTTCTAAAAACGAAACTTGTATGGTTTTGTCTACTCTTGGTTATTTCCGCATTTCAATTTGAACTCGTTCTAAGTTTTTTCCTTAAACTGTAAGAGCCTTTCACTAAATTTACTTCGCATTTACTCTTTGTTCTACGCCCGGAAACTCCTTCGGTTCCCGTCTACCATGCTCGTGGCCTACTGCATATTACAACTTATTTCTACCCGTTTTCTGACTTATTTTCCGCCCTTATTATTGCTTCTCCCTTATTTCTCCTTTCTGAAAACAAGACTTGTAAGGTATTCTCCCGCATTTCAATTGGAACTTATTCCATGTTTTCCCCTTACGTTTATGAGTCTTTCACTAAATATCCTTCGCATTTACTTCTGGTTATACTCCCTCGAAATTCCTTCGGTTTCGTGTCTACCATACTCCTTCCCTACTAAACCTCACGACTTATTTCTACCCTTTTCCTGACTTATTTCCGCCATTATTGTTGCTTTTCCCTTGTTTCTCTTTTCTAAAAACGAAACTTGTATCGTTTTGTCTAATCTTGGTTATTTCCGCATTTCAATTTGAACTCGTTCTAAGTTTTTTCCTTAAACTGTAAGAGCCTTTCACTAAATTTACTTCGCATTTACTCTTTGTTCTACTGCCTGGAAACTCCTTCGGTTCCCGTCCACCATGCTCGTGGCCTACCGCATATTACAACTTATTTCTACCCGTTTTCTCGACTTATTTTCCGCCCTTATTATTGCTTCTCCCTTATTTCTCCTTTCGAAAACAAGACTTGTAAGGTATTCTCCCGCATTTCAATTGGAACTTATTCCATGTTTTTCCCTTACGTGTATGAGTCTTTCACTAAATATCCTTCGCATTTACTTCTGGTTATACTCCCTCGAAATTCCTTCGGTTTCGTGTCTACCATACTCCTTCCCTACTACACCTCACGACTTATTTCTACCCTTTTCCTGACTTATTTCCGCCATTATTGTTGCTTTTCCCTTGTTTCTCTTTTCTAAAAACGAAACTTGTATGGTTTTGTCTAATCTTGGTTATTTCCGCATTTCAATTTGAACTCGTTCTAAGTTTTTCCTTAAACTAAGAGCCTTCACTAAATTTACTTCGCATTTACTCTTTGTTCTACTGGGAAACTCCTTGGTTCATGTCCACCATGCTCGTGGCCTACGCATATTACAACTTATTTCTACCCGTTTTCGACTTATTTTCCGCCCTTATTATTGCTTCTCCCTTATTTCTCCTTTCGAAAACAAGACTTGTAGGTATTCTCCCGCATTTCAATTGGAACTTATTCCATGTTTTCCCCTTACGTTTATGAGTCTTTCACTAAATATCCTTCGCATTTACTTCCGGTTATACTCCGAAACTCCTTCGGTTTCTTGTCTACAATACTCGTTCCCTACTACACCTCACGACTTATTTCTACCCTTTTCCCCGACTTATTTCCGCCATTATTGTTGCTTTTCCCTTGTTTCTCTTTCCTAAAAACGAAACTTGTATGGTTTTGCCTAATCTTGGTTATTTCCGCATTTCAATTTGAACTCGTTCTAAGTTTTTTCCTTAAATTGTAAGAGCCTTTCACTAAATTTACTTCGCATTTACTCTTTGTTCTACTGCTTGGGAAACTCCTTCGGTTCCCGTCCACCATGCTCGTGGCCTACTGCATATTACAACTTATTTCTACTCGTTTTCGACTTATTTTCCGCCCTTATTATTGCTTCTCCCTTATTTCTCCTTTACGAAAACAAGACTTGTCGGGTATTCTCCCGCATTTCAATTCGAACTTATTCCATGATTTCCCTTTACGGTTATGAGTCTTTAACTAAATATCCTTCGCATTTACTTCCGGTTATACTCCCTGGAAACTCCTTCGGTTTCTTGTCTACAATACCCGTTCCCTACTACACCTCACGACTTATTTCTACCCTTTTCCTGACTTATTTCCGCCATTATTGTTGCTTTTCCCTTGTTTCTCTTTTCTAAAAACGAAACTTGTATGGTTTTGTCTACTCTTGGTTATTTCCGCATTTCAATTTGAACTCGTTCTAAGTTTTTTCCTTAAACTGTAAGAGCCTTTCACTAAATTTACTTCGCATTTACTCTTTGTTCTACTGCCTGGAAACTCCTTCTGGTTCCTGTCCACCATGCTCGTGGCCTACTGCATATTACAACTTATTTCTACCCGTTTTCTGACTTATTTTCCGCCCTTATTATTGCTTCTCCCTTATTTCTCCTTTCTGAAAACAAGACTTGTAAGGTATTCTCCCGCATTTCAATTGGAACTTATTCCATGTTTTCCCCTTACGTTTATGAGTCTTTCACTAAATATCCTTCGCATTTACTTCTGGTTATACTCCCTCGAAATTCCTTCGGTTTCGTGTCTACCATACTCCTTCCCTACTAAACCTCACGACTTATTTCTACCCTTTTCCTGACTTATTTCCGCCATTATTGTTGCTTTTCCCTTGTTTCTCTTTCTCTAAAAACGAAACTTGTATCGTTTTGTCTAATCTTGGTTATTTCCGCATTTCAATTTGAACTCGTTCTAAGTTTTTTCCTTAAACTCTAAGAGCCTTTCACTAAATTTACTTCGCATTTACTCTTTGTTCTACTTCCCTTGGAAACTCCTTCTGGTTCTCGTCCACCATGCTCGTGGCCTACCGCATATTACAACTTATTTCTACTCGTTTTTCGACTTATTTTCCGCCCTTATTATTGCTTCTCCCTTATTTCTCCTTTCCCGAAAACAAGACTTGTCGGGTATTCTCCCGCATTTCAATTCGAACTTATTCCATGATTTCCCTTTACGGTTATGAGTCTTTAACTAAATATCCTTCGCATTTACTTCCGGTTATACTCCCTCGGAAACTCCTTCGGTTTCTTGTCTACAATACTCGTTCCCTACTACACCTCACGACTTATTTCTACCCTTTTCCCCGACTTATTTCCGCCATTATTGTTGCTTTTCCCTTGTTTCTCTTTTCTAAAAACGAAACTTGTATGGTTTTGTCTACTCTTGGTTATTTCCGCATTTCAATTTGAACTCGTTCTAAGTTTTTTCCTTAAACTGTAAGAGCCTTTCACTAAATTTACTTCGCATTTACTCTTTGTTCTACTGCCTGGAAACTCCTTCTGGTTCCTGTCTACCATGCTCGTGGCCTACCGCATATTACAACTTATTTCTACCCGTTTTTCGACTTATTTTCCGCCCTTATTATTGCTTCTCCCTTATTTCTCCTTTCGAAAACAAGACTTGTAAGGTATTCTCCCGCATTTCAATTGGAACTTATTCCATGTTTTCCCCTTACGTTTATGAGTCTTTCACTAAATATCCTTCGCATTTACTTCTGGTTATACTCCCTCGAAATTCCTTCGGTTTCGTGTCTACCATACTCCTTCCCTACTAAACCTCACGACTTATTTCTACCCTTTTCCTGACTTATTTCCGCCATTATTGTTGCTTTTCCCTTGTTTCTCTTTTCTAAAAACGAAACTTGTATCGTTTTGTCTAATCTTGGTTATTTCCGCATTTCAATTTGAACTCGTTCTAAGTTTTTTCCTTAAACTGTAAGAGCCTTTCACTAAATTTACTTCGCATTTACTCTTTGTTCTACTGCCTGGAAACTCCTTCTGTTCCCGTCCACCATGCTCGTGGCCTACCGCATATTACAACTTATTTCTACCCGTTTTCGACTTATTTTCCGCCCTTATTATTGCTTCTCCCTTATTTCTCCTTTCGAAAACAAGACTTGTAAGGTATTCTCCCGCATTTCAATTGGAACTTATTCCATGTTTTCCCCTTACGTTTATGAGTCTTTCACTAAATATCCTTCGCATTTACTTCGTTTATACTCCCTCGAAATTCCTTCGGTTTCGTGTCTACCATACTCCTTCCCTACTAAACCTCACGACTTATTTCTACCCTTTTCCCCGACTTATTTCCGCCATTATTGTTGCTTTTCCCTTGTTTCTCTTTTCTAAAAACGAAACTTGTATGGTTTTGTTTAATCTTGGTTATTTCCGCATTTCAATTTGAACTCGTTCTAAGTTTTTTCCTTAAACTGTAAGAGCCTTTCACTAAATTTACTTCGCATTTACTCTTTGTTCTACTGCCTGGAAACTCCTTCTGGTTCCTGTCCACCATGCTCGTGGCCTACTGCATATTACAACTTATTTCTACTCGTTTTTCGACTTATTTTCCGCCCTTATTATTGCTTCTCCCTTATTTCTCCTTTCGAAAACAAGACTTGTCGGGTATTCTCCCGCATTTCAATTCGAACTTATTCCATGATTTCCCTTTACGGTTATGAGTCTTTAACTAAATATCCTTCGCATTTACTTCCGGTTATACTCCCCGGAAACTCCTTCGGTTTCTTGTCTACAATACCCGTTCCCTACTACACCTCACGACTTATTTCTACCCTTTTCCTGACTTATTTCCGCCATTATTGTTGCTTTTCCCTTGTTTCTCTTTTCTAAAAACGAAACTTGTATGGTTTTGTCTACTCTTGGTTATTTCCGCATTTCAATTTGAACTCGTTCTAAGTTTTTTCCTTAAACTGTAAGAGCCTTTCACTAAATTTACTTCGCATTTACTCTTTGTTCTACTGCCTGGAAACTCCTTCTGGTTCCCGTCTACCATGCTCGTGGCCTACCGCATATTACAACTTATTTCTACCCGTTTTCCGACTTATTTTCCGCCCTTATTATTGCTTCTCCCTTATTTCTCCTTTCGAAAACAAGACTTGTAAGGTATTCTCCCGCATTTCAATTGGAACTTATTCCATGTTTTCCCCTTACGTTTATGAGTCTTTCACTAAATATCCTTCGCATTTACTTCGGTTATACTCCCTCGAAATTCCTTCGGTTTCGTGTCTACCATACTCCTTCCCTACTAAACCTCACGACTTATTTCTACCCTTTTCCCCGACTTATTTCCGCCATTATTGTTGCTTTTCCCTTGTTTCTCTTTTCTAAAAACGAAACTTGTATGGTTTTGTCTAATCTTGGTTATTTCCGCATTTCAATTTGAACTCGTTCTAAGTTTTTTCCTTAAACTCGTAAGAGCCTTTCACTAAATTTACTTCGCATTTACTCTTTGTTCTACCGCTCCGGAAACTCCTTCTGGTTCCTGTCCACCATGCTCGTGGCCTACTGCATATTACAACTTATTTCTACCCGTTTTCTGACTTATTTTCCGCCCTTATTATTGCTTCTCCCTTATTTCTCCTTTCTGAAAACAAGACTTGTAAGGTATTCTCCCGCATTTCAATTGGAACTTATTCCATGTTTTCCCCTTACGTTTATGAGTCTTAAATAAATATCCTTCGCATTTACTTCCGGTTATACTCCCTGGAAACTCCTTCGGTTTCTTGTCTACAATACTCGTTCCCTACTACACCTCACGACTTATTTCTACCCTTTTCCCCGACTTATTTCCGCCATTATTGTTGCTTTTCCCTTGTTTCTCTTTTCTAAAAACGAAACTTGTATGGTTTTGTCTAATCTTGGTTATTTCCGCATTTCAATTTGAACTCGTTCTAAGTTTTTTCCTTAAACCGTAAGAGCCTTTCACTAAATTTACTTCGCATTTACTCTTTGTTCTACCGCCCGGAAACTCCTTCGGTTCCCGTCCACCATGCTCGTGGCCTACCGCATATTACAACTTATTTCTACCCGTTTTTTGACTTATTTTCCGCCCTTATTATTGCTTCTCCCTTATTTCTCCTTTCTGAAAACAAGACTTGTAAGGTATTCTCCCGCATTTCAATTGGAACTTATTCCATGTTTTCCCCTTACGTTTATGAGTCTTTCACTAAATATCCTTCGCATTTACTTCTGGTTATACTCCCTCGAAATTCCTTCGGTTTCGTGTCTACCATACTCCTTCCCTACTAAACCTCACGACTTATTTCTACCCTTTTCCTCGACTTATTTCCGCCATTATTGTTGCTTTTCCCTTGTTTCTCTTTTCTAAAAACGAAACTTGTATCGTTTTGTCTAATCTTGGTTATTTCCGCATTTCAATTTGAACTCGTTCTAAGTTTTTTCCTTAAACTGTAAGAGCCTTTCACTAAATTTACTTCGCATTTACTCTTTGTTCTACGCCCGGAAACTCCTTCTGGTTCCTGTCCACCATGCTCGTGGCCTACTGCATATTACAACTTATTTCTACCCGTTTTCTGACTTATTTTCCGCCCTTATTATTGCTTCTCCCTTATTTCTCCTTTCTGAAAACAAGACTTGTAAGGTATTCTCCCGCATTTCAATTGGAACTTATTCCATGTTTTCCCCTTACATTTATGAGTCTTTCCCTAAATATCCTTCGCATTGACTTCCGGTTATACTCCCTCGAAATTCCTTCGGTTTCGTGTCTACCATACTCCTTCCCTACTACACCTCACGACTTATTTCTACCCTTTTCCTGACTTATTTCCGCCATTATTGTTGCTTTTCCCTTGTTTATCCTTTCTAAAAACGAAACTTGTATGGTTTTGTCTAATCTTGGTTATTTCCGCATTTCAATTTGAACTCGTTCTAAGTTTATCCCTTAAACTATAAGAGCCTTTCACTAAATTTACTTCGCATTTACTTTTTGTTCTCTCCTGGAAACTCCTTCGGTTCCCGTCCACCATGCTCGTGGCCTACTGCATATTACAACTTATTTCTACCCGTTTTCCGACTTATTTTCCGCCCTTATTATTGCTTCTCCCTTATTTCTCCTTTCGAAAACAAGACTTGTATGGTATTCTCCCGCATTTCAATTGGAACTTATTCCATGTTTTCCCCTTACGTTTATGAGTCTTTCACTAAATATCCTTCGCATTGACTTCTTCTTATACTCCCCGGAAACTCCTTCGGTTTCTTGTCTACCATACTCGTTCCCTACTACACCTCACAACTTATTTCTGCCCTTTTCCTGACTTATTTCCGCCATTATTGTTGCTTTTCCCTTGTTTCTCCTTTCTAAAAACTAAACTTATATTGTTTTGTCTAATCTTAGTTATTTCCGCATTTCAATTTGAACTCGTTCCAAGTTTTTCCGTTAAACTATAAGAGCCTTTCACTAAATTTACTTCGCATTTACTCTTTGATCTACCGCTCGGAAACTCCTTCGGTTCCCGTCCACCATGCTCATGGCCTACCGCATATTACAACTTATTTCTACGCCATTTTTCCGACTTATTTTCCGCCCTTATTATTGCTTCTCCCTTATTTCTCCTTTCGAAAACAAGACTTGTATGGTATTCTCCCGCATTTCAATTGGAACTTATTCCATGTTTTCCCCTTACGTTTATGAGTCTTTCACTAAATATCCTTCGCATTTACTTCCGGTTATGCTCCCTGGAAACTCCTTCGGTTTCCTGTCTACCATACTCGTTCCCTACAACACCTCACGACTTATTTCTACCCTTTTCCAGACTTATTTCCGCCGTTATTGTTGCTTTTCCCATGTTTCTCTTTTCTAAAAACGAAACTTGTATGGTTTTGTCTAAACTTGGTTATTTCCGCATTTCAATTTGAACTCGTTCTAAATTTTTCCCATAAACTGTAAGAGCCTTTCACTAAATTTACTTCGCATTTACTCTTTGTTCTACTGCCTGGAAACTCCTTCTGGTTCCTGTCCACCATGCTCGTGCCCTACTGCATATTACAACTTATTTCTGCCCGTTTTCTGACTTATTTTCCGCCCTTATTATTGCTTCTCCCTTATTTCTCCTTTCTAAAAACAAGACTTGTAAGGTATTCTCCCGCATTTCAATTGGAACTTATTCCATGTTTTCCCCTTACATTTATGAGTCTTTCCCTAAATATCCTTCGCATTTACTTCTGGTTATACTCCCTCGAAATTCCTTCCGTTTCGTGTCTACCATACTCCTTCCCTACTACACCTCACGACTTATTTCTACCCTTTTCCTGACTTATTTCCGCCATTATTGTTGCTTTTCCCTTGTTTATCCTTTCTAAAAACGAAACTTGTATGGTTTTGTCTAAACATGGTTATTTCCGCATTTCAATTTGAACTCGTTCTAAGTTTTTTCCTTAAACTGTAAGAGCCTTTCACTAAATTTACTTCGCATTTACTCTTTGTTCTACTGCCTGGAAACTCCTTCTGGTTCCTGTCCACCATGCTCGTGGCCTACTGCATATTACAACTTATTTCTACCCGTTTTCTGACTTATTTTCCGCCCTTATTATTGCTTCTCCCTTATTTCTCCTTTCTGAAAACAAGACTTGTAAGGTATTCTCCCGCATTTCAATTGGAACTTATTCCATGTTTTCCCCTTACGTTTATGAGTCTTTAACTAAATATCCTTCGCATTTACTTCCGGTTATACTCCCTGGAAACTCCTTCGGTTTCTTGTCTACAATACTCGTTCCCTACTACACCTCACGACTTATTTCTACCCTTTTCCTGACTTATTTCCGCCATTATTGTTGCTTTTCCCTTGTTTCTCTTTTCTAAAAACGAAACTTGTATGGTTTTATCTAATCTTGGTTATTTCCGCATTTCAATTTGAACTCGTTCTAAGTTTTTCCCATAAACTGTAAGAGCCTTTCATTAAATTTACTTCGCATTTACTCTTTGTTCTACCGCCCGGGAACCTCCTTCGGTTCCCGTCCACCATGCTCGTGGCCTACCGAATATTACAACTTATTTCTACCCCTTTTTCGACTTATTTTCCGCCCTTATTATTGCTTCTCCCTTATTTCTCCTTTCTGAAAACAAGACTTGTATGGTATTCTCCCGCATTTCAATTGGAACTTATTCCATGTTTTCCCCTTACGTTTATGAGTCTTTCACTAAATATCCATCGCATTTACTTCGGTTATGCTCCCTCGAAACTCCTTCGGTTTCTTGTCTACAATACTCGTTCCCTACTACACCTCACGACTTTTTTCTACCCTTTTCCCCGACTTATTTCCGCCATTATTGTTGCTTTTCCCTTGTTTCTCTTTTCTAAAAACGAAACTTGTATGGTTTTATCTAATCTTGGTTATTTCCGCATTTCAATTTGAACTCGTTCTAAGTTTTTCCCATAAACTTGTAAGAGCCTTTCACTAAATTTACTTCGCATTTACTCTTTGTTCTACTGCCCGGAAACTCCTTCGGTTCCCGTCCACCATGCTCGTGCCCTACTGCATATTACAACTTATTTCTGCCCGTTTTCTGACTTATTTTCCGCCCTTATTATTGCTTCTCCCTTATTTCTCCTTTCTAAAAACAAGACTTGTAAGGTATTCTCCCGCATTTCAATTGGAACTTATTCCATGTTTTCCCCTTACAATTATGAGTCTTTCCCTAAATATCCTTCGCATTTACTTCTGGTTATACTCCCTCGAAATTCCTTCGGTTTCGTGTCTACCATACTCCTTCCCTACTACACCTCACGACTTATTTCTACCCTTTTCCTGACTTATTTCTGCCATTATTGTTGCTTTTCCCTTGTTTATCCTTTCTAAAAACGAAACATGTATGGTTTTGTCTAAACATGGTTATTTCCGCATTTCAATTTGAACTCGTTCTAAGTTTTTTCCTTAAACTATAAGAGCCTTTCACTAAATTTACTTCGCATTTACTCTTTGTTCTACCGCCTGGAAACTCCTTCTGGTTCCTGTCCACCATGCTCGTGGCCTACTGCATATTACAACTTATTTCTACCCGTTTTCTGACTTATTTTCCGCCCTTATTATTGCTTCTCCCTTATTTCTCCTTTCTGAAAACCAGACTTGTAAGGTATTCTCCCGCATTTCAATTGGAACTTATTCCATGTTTTCCCCTTACGTTTATGAGTCTTTAACTAAATATCCTTCTCATTTACTTCCGGTTATACTCCCTGGAAACTCCTTCGGTTTCTTGTCTACAATACTCGTTCCCTATTACACCTCACGAATTATTTCTACCCTTTTCCTGACTTATTTCCGCCATTATTGTTGCTTTTCCCTTGTTTCTCTTTTCTAAAAACGAAACGTGTATGGTTTTATCTAATCTTGGTTATTTCCGCATTTCAATTTGAACTCGTTCTAAGTTTTTCCCATAAACCTGTAAGAGCCTTTCATTAAATTTACTTCGCATTTACTCTTTGTTCTACTTGCCCGGAACCTCCTTCGGTTCCCGTCCACCATGCTCGTGGCCTACCGAATATTACAACTTATTTCTGGCCCTTTTTCTGACTTATTTTCCGCCTTTATTATTGCTTCTCCCTTATTTCTCCTTTCTGAAAACAAGACTTGTATGGTATTCTCCCGCATTTTCAATTGGAACTTATTCCATGTTTTCCCCTTACGTTTATGAGTCTTTCACTAAATATCCATCGCATTTACTTCTGGTTATGCTCCCTCGAAACTCCTTCGGTTTCTTGTCTACAATACTCGTTCCCTACTACACCTCACGACTTTTTTCTACCCTTTTCCTGACTTATTTCCGCCATTATTGTTGCTTTTCCCTTGTTTCTCTTTTCTAAAAACGAAACTTGTATGGTTTTATCTAATCTTGGTTATTTCCGCATTTCAATTTGAACTCGTTCTAAGTTTTTCCCATAAACTGTAAGAGCCTTTCACTAAATTTACTTCGCATTTACTCTTTGTTCTACTGCCTGGAAACTCCTTCTGGTTCCTGTCCACCATGCTCGTGCCCTACTGCATATTACAACTTATTTCTGCCCGTTTTCGACTTATTTTCCGCCCTTATTATTGCTTCTCCCTTATTTCTCCTTTCTAAAAACAAGACTTGTAAGGTATTCTCCCGCATTTCAATTGGAACTTATTCCATGTTTTCCCCTTACAATTATGAGTCTTTCCCTAAATATCCTTCGCATTTACTTCTGGTTATACTCCCTCGAAATTCCTTCCGTTTCGTGTCTACCATACTCCTTCCCTACTACACCTCACGACTTATTTCTACCCTTTTCCCCGACTTATTTCCGCCATTATTGTTGCTTTTCCCTTGTTTATCCTTTCTAAAAACGAAACATGTATGGTTTTGTCTAAACATGGTTATTTCCGCATTTCAATTTGAACTCGTTCTAAGTTTTTTCCTTAAACCGTAAGAGCCTTTCACTAAATTTACTTCGCATTTACTCTTTGTTCTACCGCTCGGAAACTCCTTCGGTTCCCGTCCACCATGCTCGTGGCCTACCGCATATTACAACTTATTTCTACCCGTTTTCTGACTTATTTTCCGCCCTTATTATTGCTTCTCCCTTATTTCTCCTTTCTGAAAACCAGACTTGTAAGGTATTCTCCCGCATTTCAATTGGAACTTATTCCATGTTTTCCCCTTACGTTTATGAGTCTTTAACTAAATATCCTTCTCATTTACTTCCGGTTATACTCCCTGGAAACTCCTTCGGTTTCTTGTCTACAATACTCGTTCCCTATTACACCTCACGAATTATTTCTACCCTTTTCCTGACTTATTTCCGCCATTATTGTTGCTTTTCCCTTGTTTCTCTTTTCTAAAAACGAAACGTGTATGGTTTTATCTAATCTTGGTTATTTCCGCATTTCAATTTGAACTCGTTCTAAGTTTTTCCCATAAACTGTAAGAGCCTTTCATTAAATTTACTTCGCATTTACTCTTTGTTCTACTGCCTGGAACCTCCTTCTGGTTCCTATCCACCATGCTCGTGGCCTACTGAATATTACAACTTATTTCTTCCCCTTTTTCGACTTATTTTCCGCCCTTATTATTGCTTCTCCCTTATTTCTCCTTTCTGAAAACAAGACTTGTATGGTATTCTCCCGCATTTCAATTGGAACTTATTCCATGTTTTCCCCTTACGTTTATGAGTCTTTCACTAAATATCCATCGCATTTACTTCGGTTATGCTCCCTCGAAACTCCTTCGGTTTCTTGTCTACAATACTCGTTCCCTACTACACCTCACGACTTTTTTCTACCCTTTTCCCCGACTTATTTCCGCCATTATTGTTGCTTTTCCCTTGTTTCTCTTTTCTAAAAACGAAACTTGTATGGTTTTATCTAATCTTGGTTATTTCCGCATTTCAATTTGAACTCGTTCTAAGTTTTTCCCATAAACTCGTAAGAGCCTTTCACTAAATTTACTTCGCATTTACTCTTTGTTCTACCGCCCGGAAACTCCTTCGGTTCCCGTCCACCATGCTCGTGCCCTACCGCATATTACAACTTATTTCTACCCGTTTTCGACTTATTTTCCGCCCTTATTATTGCTTCTCCCTTATTTCTCCTTTCTAAAAACAAGACTTGTAAGGTATTCTCCCGCATTTCAATTGGAACTTATTCCATGTTTTCCCCTTACAATTATGAGTCTTTCCCTAAATATCCTTCGCATTTACTTCTGGTTATACTCCCTCGAAATTCCTTCCGTTTCGTGTCTACCATACTCCTTCCCTACTACACCTCACGACTTATTTCTACCCTTTTCCCTGACTTATTTCTGCCATTATTGTTGCTTTTCCCTTGTTTATCCTTTCTAAAAACGAAACATGTATGGTTTTGTCTAAACATGGTTATTTCCGCATTTCAATTTGAACTCGTTCTAAGTTTTTTCCTTAAACTGTAAGAGCCTTTCACTAAATTTACTTCGCATTTACTCTTTGTTCTACTGCCTGGAAACTCCTTCGGTTCCCGTCCACCATGCTCGTGGCCTACCGCATATTACAACTTATTTCTACCCGTTTTTCGACTTATTTTCCGCCCTTATTATTGCTTCTCCCTTATTTCTCCTTTCTGAAAACCAGACTTGTAAGGTATTCTCCCGCATTTCAATTGGAACTTATTCCATGTTTTCCCCTTACGTTTATGAGTCTTTAACTAAATATCCTTCTCATTTACTTCCGGTTATACTCCCTCGGAAACTCCTTCGGTTTCTTGTCTACAATACTCGTTCCCTATTACACCTCACGAATTATTTCTACCCTTTTCCCCGACTTATTTCCGCCATTATTGTTGCTTTTCCCTTGTTTCTCTTTTCTAAAAACGAAACGTGTATGGTTTTATCTAATCTTGGTTATTTCCGCATTTCAATTTGAACTCGTTCTAAGTTTTTCCCATAAACTGTAAGAGCCTTTCATTAAATTTACTTCGCATTTACTCTTTGTTCTACTGCCTGGAAACTCCTTCTGGTTCCTGTCCACCATGCTCGTGGCCTACTGAATATTACAACTTATTTCTGCCCTTTTTCGACTTATTTTCCGCCCTTATTATTGCTTCTCCCTTATTTCTCCTTTCGAAAACAAGACTTGTATGGTATTCTCCCGCATTTCAATTGGAACTTATTCCATGTTTTCCCCTTACGTTTATGAGTCTTTCACTAAATATCCATCGCATTTACTTCGGTTATACTCCCTCGAAACTCCTTCGGTTTCTTGTCTACAATACTCGTTCCCTACTACACCTCACGACTTATTTCTACCCTTTTCCCCGACTTATTTCCGCCATTATTGTTGCTTTTCCCTTGTTTCTCTTTTCTAAAAACGAAACTTGTATGGTTTTATCTAATCTTGGTTATTTCCGCATTTCAATTTGAACTCGTTCTAAGTTTTTCCCATAAACCGTAAGAGCCTTTCACTAAATTTACTTCGCATTTACTCTTTGTTCTACCGCCCGGAAACTCCTTCGGTTCCCGTCCACCATGCTCGTGGCCTACCGAATATTACAACTTATTTCTCCCCGTTTTCCGACTTATTTTCCGCCCTTATTATTGCTTCTCCCTTATTTCTCCTTTCGAAAACAAGACTTGTATGGTATTCTCCCGCATTTCAATTGGAACTTATTCCATGTTTTCCCCTTACGTTTATGAGTCTTTCCCTAAATATCCTTCGCATTTACTTCTGGTTATACTCCCTCGAAACTCCTTCGGTTTCGTGTCTACCATACTCGTTCCCTACTACACCTCACGACTTATTTCTACCCTTTTCCTGACTTATTTCCGCCATTATTGTTGCTTTTCCCTTGTTTCTCTTTTCTAAAAACGAAACTTGTATGGTTTTATCTAATCTTGGTTATTTCCGCATTTCAATTTGAACTCGTTCTAAGTTTTTCCCATAAACTGTAAGAGCCTTTCACTAAATTTACTTCGCATTTACTCTTTGTTCTACTGCCTGGAAACTCCTTCTGGTTCCTGTCCACCATGCTCGTGCCCTACTGCATATTACAACTTATTTCTACCCGTTTTCGACTTATTTTCCGCCCTTATTATTGCTTCTCCCTTATTTCTCCTTTCTAAAAACAAGACTTGTAAGGTATTCTCCCGCATTTCAATTGGAACTTATTCCATGTTTTCCCCTTACAATTATGAGTCTTTCCCTAAATATCCTTCGCATTTACTTCTGGTTATACTCCCTCGAAATTCCTTCCGTTTCGTGTCTACCATACTCCTTCCCTACTACACCTCACGACTTATTTCTACCCTTTTCCTGACTTATTTCTGCCATTATTGTTGCTTTTCCCTTGTTTATCCTTTCTAAAAACGAAACATGTATGGTTTTGTCTAAACATGGTTATTTCCGCATTTCAATTTGAACTCGTTCTAAGTTTTTTCCTTAAACTGTAAGAGCCTTTCACTAAATTTACTTCGCATTTACTCTTTGTTCTACTGCCTGGAAACTCCTTCTGGTTCCCGTCCACCATGCTCGTGGCCTACCGCATATTACAACTTATTTCTACCCGTTTTCTGACTTATTTTCCGCCCTTATTATTGCTTCTCCCTTATTTCTCCTTTCTGAAAACCAGACTTGTAAGGTATTCTCCCGCATTTCAATTGGAACTTATTCCATGTTTTCCCCTTACGTTTATGAGTCTTTAACTAAATATCCTTCTCATTTACTTCCGGTTATACTCCCTGGAAACTCCTTCGGTTTCTTGTCTACAATACTCGTTCCCTATTACACCTCACGAATTATTTCTACCCTTTTCCCCGACTTATTTCCGCCATTATTGTTGCTTTTCCCTTGTTTCTCTTTTCTAAAAACGAAACGTGTATGGTTTTATCTAATCTTGGTTATTTCCGCATTTCAATTTGAACTCGTTCTAAGTTTTTCCCATAAACCGTAAGAGCCTTTCATTAAATTTACTTCGCATTTACTCTTTGTTCTACCGCCCGGAACCTCCTTCGGGTTCCCGTCCACCATGCTCGTGGCCTACCGAATATTACAACTTATTTCCCCCCCTTTTTCGACTTATTTTCCGCCCTTATTATTGCTTCTCCCTTATTTCTCCTTTCTGAAAACAAGACTTGTATGGTATTCTCCCGCATTTCAATTGGAACTTATTCCATGTTTTCCCCTTACGTTTATGAGTCTTTCACTAAATATCCATCGCATTTACTTCTGGTTATGCTCCCTCGAAACTCCTTCGGTTTCTTGTCTACAATACTCGTTCCCTACTACACCTCACGACTTTTTTCTACCCTTTTCCTGACTTATTTCCGCCATTATTGTTGCTTTTCCCTTGTTTCTCTTTTCTAAAAACGAAACTTGTATGGTTTTATCTAATCTTGGTTATTTCCGCATTTCAATTTGAACTCGTTCTAAGTTTTTCCCATAAACTCTAAGAGCCTTTCACTAAATTTACTTCGCATTTACTCTTTGTTCTACCGCCCGGAAACTCCTTCGGTTCCCGTCCACCATGCTCGTGCCCTACCGCATATTACAACTTATTTCTCGCCCGTTTTCGACTTATTTTCCGCCCTTATTATTGCTTCTCCCTTATTTCTCCTTTCTAAAAACAAGACTTGTAAGGTATTCTCCCGCATTTCAATTGGAACTTATTCCATGTTTTCCCCTTACAATTATGAGTCTTTCCCTAAATATCCTTCGCATTTACTTCTGGTTATACTCCCTCGAAATTCCTTCCGTTTCGTGTCTACCATACTCCTTCCCTACTACACCTCACGACTTATTTCTACCCTTTTCCTGACTTATTTCTGCCATTATTGTTGCTTTTCCCTTGTTTATCCTTTCTAAAAACGAAACATGTATGGTTTTGTCTAAACATGGTTATTTCCGCATTTCAATTTGAACTCGTTCTAAGTTTTTTCCTTAAACTCGTAAGAGCCTTTCACTAAATTTACTTCGCATTTACTCTTTGTTCTACTTGCCCGGAAACTCCTTCGGTTCCCGTCCACCATGCTCGTGGCCTACTGCATATTACAACTTATTTCTACCCGTTTTCGACTTATTTTCCGCCCTTATTATTGCTTCTCCCTTATTTCTCCTTTCGAAAACCAGACTTGTAAGGTATTCTCCCGCATTTCAATTGGAACTTATTCCATGTTTTCCCCTTACGTTTATGAGTCTTTAACTAAATATCCTTCTCATTTACTTCCGGTTATACTCCCTGGAAACTCCTTCGGTTTCTTGTCTACAATACTCGTTCCCTATTACACCTCACGAATTATTTCTACCCTTTTCCTGACTTATTTCCGCCATTATTGTTGCTTTTCCCTTGTTTCTCTTTTCTAAAAACGAAACGTGTATGGTTTTATCTAATCTTGGTTATTTCCGCATTTCAATTTGAACTCGTTCTAAGTTTTTCCCATAAACTGTAAGAGCCTTTCATTAAATTTACTTCGCATTTACTCTTTGTTCTACTGCCTGGAACCTCCTTCTGGTTCCTGTCCACCATGCTCGTGGCCTACTGAATATTACAACTTATTTCTGCCCTTTTTCGACTTATTTTCCGCCCTTATTATTGCTTCTCCCTTATTTCTCCTTTCTGAAAACAAGACTTGTATGGTATTCTCCCGCATTTCAATTGGAACTTATTCCATGTTTTCCCCTTACGTTTATGAGTCTTTCACTAAATATCCATCGCATTTACTTCTGGTTATGCTCCCTCGAAACTCCTTCGGTTTCTTGTCTACAATACTCGTTCCCTACTACACCTCACGACTTTTTTCTACCCTTTTCCCCGACTTATTTCCGCCATTATTGTTGCTTTTCCCTTGTTTCTCTTTTCTAAAAACGAAACTTGTATGGTTTTATCTAATCTTGGTTATTTCCGCATTTCAATTTGAACTCGTTCTAAGTTTTTCCCATAAACCGTAAGAGCCTTTCACTAAATTTACTTCGCATTTACTCTTTGTTCTACCGCCCGGAAACTCCTTCGGTTCCCGTCCACCATGCTCGTGCCCTACCGCATATTACAACTTATTTCTGCCCGTTTTCTGACTTATTTTCCGCCCTTATTATTGCTTCTCCCTTATTTCTCCTTTCTAAAAACAAGACTTGTAAGGTATTCTCCCGCATTTCAATTGGAACTTATTCCATGTTTTCCCCTTACAATTATGAGTCTTTCCCTAAATATCCTTCGCATTTACTTCTGGTTATACTCCCTCGAAATTCCTTCCGTTTCGTGTCTACCATACTCCTTCCCTACTACACCTCACGACTTATTTCTACCCTTTTCCCCGACTTATTTCCGCCATTATTGTTGCTTTTCCCTTGTTTATCCTTTCTAAAAACGAAACATGTATGGTTTTGTCTAAACATGGTTATTTCCGCATTTCAATTTGAACTCGTTCTAAGTTTTTTCCTTAAACTAAAGAGCCTTTCACTAAATTTACTTCGCATTTACTCTTTGTTCTACTGCCTGGAAACTCCTTCTGGTTCCTGTCCACCATGCTCGTGGCCTACTGCATATTACAACTTATTTCTACCCGTTTTCTGACTTATTTTCCGCCCTTATTATTGCTTCTCCCTTATTTCTCCTTTCTGAAAACCAGACTTGTAAGGTATTCTCCCGCATTTCAATTGGAACTTATTCCATGTTTTCCCCTTACGTTTATGAGTCTTTAACTAAATATCCTTCTCATTTACTTCCGGTTATACTCCCTGGAAACTCCTTCGGTTTCTTGTCTACAATACTCGTTCCCTATTACACCTCACGAATTATTTCTACCCTTTTCCTGACTTATTTCCGCCATTATTGTTGCTTTTCCCTTGTTTCTCTTTTCTAAAAACGAAACGTGTATGGTTTTATCTAATCTTGGTTATTTCCGCATTTCAATTTGAACTCGTTCTAAGTTTTTCCCATAAACTCGTAAGAGCCTTTCATTAAATTTACTTCGCATTTACTCTTTGTTCTACCGCCCGGAACCTCCTTCGGTTCCCGTCCACCATGCTCGTGGCCTACCGAATATTACAACTTATTTCTCGCCCTTTTTCGACTTATTTTCCGCCCTTATTATTGCTTCTCCCTTATTTCTCCTTTCTGAAAACAAGACTTGTATGGTATTCTCCCGCATTTCAATTGGAACTTATTCCATGTTTTCCCCTTACGTTTATGAGTCTTTCACTAAATATCCATCGCATTTACTTCGGTTATGCTCCCTCGAAACTCCTTCGGTTTCTTGTCTACAATACTCGTTCCCTACTACACCTCACGACTTTTTTCTACCCTTTTCCTGACTTATTTCCGCCATTATTGTTGCTTTTCCCTTGTTTCTCTTTTCTAAAAACGAAACTTGTATGGTTTTATCTAATCTTGGTTATTTCCGCATTTCAATTTGAACTCGTTCTAAGTTTTTCCCATAAACTGTAAGAGCCTTTCATTAAATTTACTTCGCATTTACTCTTTGTTCTACTGCCTGGAAACTCCTTCTAGTTCCTGTCCACCATGCTCGTGGCCTACCGCATATTACAACTTATTTCTCCCCGTTTTTCGACTTATTTTCCGCCCTTATTATTGCTTCTCCCTTATTTCTCCTTTCTGAAAACAAGACTTGTAAGGTATTCTCCCGCATTTCAATTGGAACTTATTCCATGTTTTCCCCTTACATTTATGAGTCTTTCCCTAAATATCCTTCGCATTTACTTCTGGTTATACTCCCTCGAAATTCCTTCAGTTTCGTGTCTACCATACTCCTTCCCTACTACACCTCACGACTTATTTCTATTATTTTCCTGACTTATTTTCGCCATTATTGTTGCTTTTCCCTTGTTTATCCTTTCTAAAAATGAAACTTGTATGGTTTTGTCTAAACATGGTTATTTCCGCATTTCAATTTGAACTCGTTCTAAGTTTTTTCCTTTAACTAAAAGAGCCTTTCACTAAATTTACTTCGCATTTACTCTTTGTTCTACTGCCTGGAAACTCCTTCTGGTTCCTGTCCACCATGCTCGTGGCCTACTGCATATTACAACTTATTTCTACCCATTTTCTGACTTATTTTCCGCCCTTATTATTGCTTCTCCCTTATTTCTCCTTTCTGAAAACAAGACTTGTAAGGTATTCTCCCGCATTTCAATTGGAACTTATTCCATGTTTTCCCCTTACGTTTATGAGTCTTTAACTAAATATCCTTCGCATTTACTTCCGGTTATACTCCCTGGAAACTCCTTCGGTTTCTTGTCTACAATACTCGTTCCCTATTACACCTCACGAATTATTTCTACCCTTTTCCTCGACTTATTTCCGCCATTATTGTTGCTTTTCCCTTGTTTCTCTTTTCTAAAAACGAAACGTGTATGGTTTTATCTAATCTTGGTTATTTCCGCATTTCAATTTGAACTCGTTCTAAGTTTTTCCCATAAACTGTAAGAGCCTTTCATTAAATTTACTTCGCATTTACTCTTTGTTCTACTGCCTGGAACCTCCTTCTGGTTCCTTTCCACCATGCTCGTGGCCTACTGAATATTACAACTTATTTCTCGCCCTTTTTCGACTTATTTTCCGCCCTTATTATTGCTTCTCCCTTATTTCTCCTTTCTGAAAACAAGACTTGTATGGTATTCTCCCGCATTTCAATTGGAACTTATTCCATGTTTTCCCCTTACGTTTATGAGTCTTTAACTAAATATCCTTCGTATTTACTTCCGGTTATACTCCCTGGAAACTCCTTCGGTTTCTTGTCTACAATACTCGTTCCCTACTACACCTCACGACTTTTTTCTACCCTTTTCCTGACTTATTTCCGCCGTTATTGTTGCTTTTCCCTTGTTTCTCTTTTCTAAAAACGAAACTTGTATGGTTTTATCTAATCTTGGTTATTTCCGCATTTCAATTTGAACTAGTTCTATGTTTTTCCCATAAACTGTAAGAGCCTTTCATTAAATTTACTTCGCATTTACTCTTTGTTCTACTGCCTGGAAACTCCTTCGGTTCCCGTCCACCATGCTCGTGGCCTACCGAATATTACAACTTATTTCTCGCCCTTTTTCGACTTATTTTCCGCCCTTATTATTGCTTCTCCCTTATTTCTCCTTTCGAAAAACAAGACTTGTATGGTATTCTCCCGCATTTCAATTGGAACTTATTCCATGTTTTCCCCTTACGTTTATGAGTGTTTCACTAAATATCCATCGCATTTACTTCTGGTTATGCTCCCTCGAAACTCTTTTGGTTTCGTGTCTACCATACTCCTTCCCTACTACACCTCACGAGTTATTTTTACCCTTTTCCTGACTTATTTCCGCCATTATTGTTGGTTTTCCCTTGTTTATCCTTTCTAAAAACGAAACTTGTATGGTTTTGTCTAATCTTGGTTATTTTCGCATTTCAATTTGAACTCGTTCTAAGTTTATCCCTTAAACTGTAACAGCCTTTCATTAAATTTACTTCGCATTTACTCTTTGTTCTACTACCCGGAAACTCCTTCGGTTCCCGTCCACCATGCTCGTAGCCTACCGCATATTACAACTTATTTCTGCCCATTTTTCGACTTATTTTCCGCCCTTATTATTGCTTTTCCCTTATTTCTCCTTTCGAAAACAAGACTTGTAAGGTATTGTCCCGCATTTCAATTGTAACTTATTCCATGTTTTCCCCTTACGTTTATGAGTCTTTCACTAAATATCCTTCGCATTGACTTCTTCTTATACTCCCTTGAAACTCCTTCGGTTTCTTGTCTACAATACTCGTTCCCCATTACACCTCACGAATTATTTCTACCCTTTTCCCGACTTATTTCCGCCCTTATTGTTGCTTTTCCCTTGTGTCACCTTTCTTAAAACGAAACTTGTATGGTTTTATCTAAACTTGGTTATTTCCGCATTTCAATTTGAACTCGTTCCAAGTTTTTCCCTTAAATCGTACGAGTCTTTCACTAAATATCCTTCGCATTTACTCTTTGTTCTACCGCCCGGAACCTCCTTCGGTTCCTTTCGACCATGCTCGTGGCCTACCGAATATTACAACTTATTTCTCGCCATTTTCTCGACTTATTTTCCGCCCTTATTATTGCTTTTCCCTTATTTATCCTTTCCGAAAACAAGACTTGTATGGTATTCTCCTTATTGTTTCCGCATTTCAATTGGAACTTATTCCATGTTTTCCCCTTACGTTTATGAGTCTTTCACTAAATATCCTTCGCATTTACTTCCGTTTATGCTCCCCGGAAACTCCTTCGGTTTCTTGTCTACAATACTCGTTCCCTACAACACCTCACGACTTATTTCTACCCTTTTCTAGACTTATTTCCACCGTTATTGTTGCTTTTCCCTTGTTTCTCTTTTCTAAAAACGAAACTTGTATGGTTTTATCTAATTTGGTTATTTCCGCATTTCAATTTGAACTCGTTCTAAATTTTTCCCATAAACTGTAAGAGCCTTTCATTAAATTTACTTCGCATTTACTCTTTGTTCTACTGCCTGGAAACTCCTTTTGGTTCCTATCCACCATGCTCGTGGCCTACTGCATATTACAACTTATTTCTGCCCTTTTTCTGACTTATTTTCCGCCCTTATTATTGCTTCTCCCTTATTTCTCCTTTCTGAAAACAAGACTTGTATGGTATTCTCCCGCATTTCAATTGGAAATTATTCCATGTTTTCCCCTTACATTTATGAGTCTTTCACTAAATATCCATCGCATTTACTTCTGGTTATGCTCCCTTGAAACTCCTTCGGTTTCGTGTCTACCATACTCCTTCCCTACTACACCTCACGACTTATTTCTACCCTTTTCCTGACTTATTTCCGCCATTATTGTTGCTTTTCCCTTGTTTATCCTTTCTAAAAACGAAACTTGTATGGTTTTGTCTAATCTTGGTTATTTCCGCATTTCAATTTAAACTCGTTCTAAGTTTATCCCTTAAACTGTAACACCCTTTCATTAAATTTACTTCGCATTTACTTTTTGTTCTGCTACCTGGAAACTCCTTCTGGTTTCTGTCCACCATGCTCGTGGCCTACTGCATATTACCACTTATTTATGCCCTTCTTCTGACTTATTTTCCGCCCTTATTATTGCTTTTCCCTTATTTCTCCTTTCTGAAAACAAGACTTGTATGGTATTGTCCCGCATTTCAATTGTAACTTATTCCATGTTTTCCCCTTACGTTTATGAGTCTTTCACTAGATATCCTTCGCATTGACTTCTTCTTATGCTCCTTGGAAACTCCTTCGGTTTCTTGTCTACCATGCTCGTTCCCCACTACACCTCACAACTTATTTCTCGCCCTTTCCCTGACTTATTTCCGCCCTTATTGTTGCTTTTCCCTTGTTTCACCTTTCTTAAAACGAGACTTGTATGGTTTTTTTTAAACTTGGTTATTTCCGCATTTCAATTTGAACTCGTTCCAACTTTTTCCCTTAAACTGTACGAGTCTTTCACTAAATATCCTTCGCATTTACTTTTGGATCTACTGCCTGGAAACTCCTTCTGGTTCCTGTCGACCATACTCATGGCCTACTGCATATTACCACTTATTTCTGCCATTTTTCTGACTTATTTTCCGCCCTTATTATTGCTTTTCCCTTATTTATCCTTTCTGAAAACAAGACTTGTATGGTATTGTCTAAACTTGATTGTTTCCAGATTTCAATTGGAACTTATTCCATGTTTTCCCCTTACGTATATGAGTCTTTCACTAAATATCCTTCGCATTTACTTCTGTTTATGCTCCCAGGAAACCCCTTCGGTTTCTTGTCTACCATACTCGTTCCCTACAACACCTCACGACTTATTTCTACCCTTTTCTAGACTTATTTCCACCGTTGTTGTTGCTTTTCCCATGTTTCTCCTTTCTAAAAACAAGACTTGCATGGTTTTGTCTAAATTGGTTATTTCCGCATTTCAATTTGAACTCGTTCTAAATTTTTACCATAAACTGTAAGAGCCTTTCATTAAATTTACTTCGCATTTAGTCTTTGTTCTACTGCCTGGAAACTCCTTTTGGTTCCTGTCCACCATGCTCGTGGCCTACTGCATATTACAACTTATATCTGCCCTTTTTCTAACTTATTTTCCGCCCTTATTATTGCTTCTCCCTTATTTCTCCTTTCTGAAAACAAGACTTGTATGGTATTCTCCCGCATTTCAATTGGAACTTATTCCATGTTTTCCCCTTACATTTATGAGTCTTTCACTAAATATCCTTCGCATTTACTTCTGTTTATGCTCCCAGGAAACCCCTTCGGTTTCTTGTCTACCATACTCGTTCCCTACAACACCTCACGACTTATTTCTACCCTTTTCTAGACTTATTTCCACCGTTGTTGTTGCTTTTCCCATGTTTCTCCTTTCTAAAAACAAGACTTGCATGGTTTTGTCTAAATTGGTTATTTCCGCATTTCAATTTGAACTCGTTCTAAGTTTATCCCTTAAACTGTAACACCCTTTCATTAAATTTACTTCGCATTTACTTTTTGTTCTGCTACCTGGAAACTCCTTATGGTTTCTGTCCACCATGCTCGTGGCCTACTGCATATTACCACTTATTTATGCCCTTCTTCTGACTTATTTTCCGCCCTTATTATTGCTTTTCCCTTATTTCTCCTTTCGAAAACAAGACTTGTATGGTATTGTCCCGCATTTCAATTGTAACTTATTCCATGTTTTCCCCTTACGTTTATGAGTCTTTCACTAGATATCCTTCGCATTGACTTCTTCTTATGCTCCTTGGAAACTCCTTCGGTTTCTTGTCTACCATGCTCGTTCCCCACTACACCTCACAACTTATTTCTGCCCTTTCCCTGACTTATTTCCGCCCTTATTGTTGCTTTTCCCTTGTTTCACCTTTCTTAAAACGAGACTTGTATGGTTTTTTTTAAACTTGGTTATTTCCGCATTTCAATTTGAACTCGTTCCAAGTTTTTCCCTTAAACTGTACGAGTCTTTCACTAAATATCCTTCGCATTTACTTTTGGATCTACTACCTGGAAACTCCTTCTGGTTCCTGTCGACCATGCTCATGGCCTACTGCATATTACCACTTATTTCTGCCATTTTTCTGACTTATTTTCCGCCCTTATTATTGCTTTTCCCTTATTTATCCTTTCTGAAAACAAGACTTGTATGGTATTGTCTAAACTTGATTGTTTCCAGATTTCAATTGGAACTTATTCCATGTTTTCCCCTTACGTATATGAGTCTTTCACTAAATATCCTTCGCATTTACTTCTGTTTATGCTCCCAGGAAACCCCTTCGGTTTCTTGCTACCATACTCGTTCCCTACAACACCTCACGACTTATTGCTACCCTATTCTAGACTTATTTCCACCGTTGTTGTTGCTTTTCCCATGTTTCTCCTTTCTAAAAACAAGACTTGTATGGTTTTGTCTAAATTGGTTATTTCCGCATTTCAATTTGAACTCGTTCTAAATTTTTCCCATAAACTGTAAGAGCCTTTCATTAAATTTACTTCGCATTTACTCTTTGTTCTACTGCCTGGAAACTCCTTTTGGTTCCTGTCCACCATGCTCGTGGCCTACCGCATATTACAACTTATTTCTCGCCCTTTTTCGAACTTATTTTCCGCCCTTATTATTGCTTCTCCCTTATTTCTCCTTTCTGAAAACAAGACTTGTATGGTATTCTCCCGCATTTCAATTGGAACTTATTCCATGTTTTCCCCTTACATTTATGAGTCTTTCACTAAATATCCATCGCATTTACTTCTGGTTATGCTCCCTTGAAACTCCTTCGGTTTCGTGTCGACCATACTCCTTCCCTACTACACCTCACGACTTATTTCTACCCTTTTCCTGACTTATTTCCGCCATTATTGTTGCTTTTCCCTTGTTTATCCTTTCTAAAAACGAAACTTCTATGGTTTTGTCTAATCTTGGTTATTTCCGCATTTCAATTTGAACTCGTTCTAAGTTTATCCCTTAAACTATAACAGCCTTTCATTAAATTTACTTCGCATTTACTTTTTGTTCTGCTACCTGGAAACTCCTTCTGGTTCCTGTCCACCATGCTCGTGGCCTACTGCATATTACCACTTATTTATGCCCTTCTTCTGACTTAAGTTCCGCCCTTATTATTGCTTTTCCCTTATTTCTCCTTTCTGAAAACAAGACTTGTATGGTATTGTCCCGCATTTCAATTGTAACTTATTCCATGTTTTCCCCTTACGTTTATGAGTCTTTCACTAGATATCCTTCGCATTGACTTCTTCTTATGCTCCCCGGAAACTCCTTCGGTTTCTTGTCTACCATGCTCGTTCCCCACTACACCTCACAACTTATTTCTGCCCTTTCCCTGACTTATTTCCGCCCTTATTGTTGCTTTTCCCTTATTTCACCTTTCTTAAAACGAGACTTGTATGGTTTTTTTTAAACTTGGTTATTTCCGCATTTCAATTTGAACTCATTCCAACTTTTTCCCTTCAACTGTACGAGTCTTTCACTAAATATCCTTCGCATTTACTTTTGGATCTACTGCCTGGAAACTCGTTCTGTTTCCTGTCTACCATGCTCGTTCCCTACTACACCTCACGACTTATTTCTGCCCTTTCCCTGACTTATTTCCGCCCTTATTGTTGCTTTTCCCTTGTTTCACCTTTCTTAAAACGAGACTTGTATGGTTTTTTTTAAACTTGGTTATTTCCGCATTTCAATTTGAACTCGTTCCAACTTTTTCCCTTAAACTGTACGAGTCTTTCACTAAATATCCTTCGCATTTACTTTTGGATCTACTGCCTGGAAACTCCTTCTGTTTCCTGTCTACCATGCTCGTTCCCTACTACACCTCACGACTTATTTCTGCCCTTTCCCTGACTTATTTCCGCCCTTATTGTTGCTTTTCCCTTGTTTCACCTTTCTTAAAACGAGACTTGTATGGTTTTTTTTAAACTTGGTTATTTCCGCATTTCAATTTGAACTCGTTCCAACTTTTTCCCTTAAACTGTACGAGTCTTTCACTAAATATCCTTCGTATTTACTTTTGGATCTACTGCCTGGAAACTCCTTCTGTTTCCTGTCTACCATGCTCGTTCCCTACTACACCTCACAACTTATTTCTGCCCTTTCCCTGACTTATTTCCGCCCTTATTTTTGCTTTTCCCTTGTTTCACCTTTCTTAAAACAAGACTTGTATGGTTTTGTCTCCACTTGGTTATTTCCGCATTTCAATTTGAACTCGTTCCAAGTTTTTCCCTTAAACTGTACGAGTCTTTCACTAAATATCCTTCGCATTTACTTTTGGATCTACTGCCTGGAAACTCATTCTGGTTCCTGTCGACCATGCTCATGGCCTACTGCATATTACCACTTATTTCTGCCATTTTTATGACTTATTCTCCGCCCTTATTATTGCTTTTCCCTTATTTATCCTTTCTGAAAACAAGACTTGTATGGTATTGTCTAAACTTGATTGTTTCCAGATTTCAATTGGAACTTATTCCATGTTTTCCCCTTACGTATATGAGTCTTTCACGAAATATCCTTCACATTTACTTCTGTTTATGCTCCCAAGAAACCCCTTCGGTTTCTTGTCTACCATACTCGTTCCCTACAACACCTCACAACTTATTTCTTCCCTTTCCCTGACTTATTTCCGCCCTTATTATTGCTTTTTGCCTTATTTCTCCTTTCTGAAAACAAGACTTCTATGGTATTGTCCCGCATTTCAATTGTAACTTATTCCATGTTTTCCCCTTACGTTTATGAGTCTTTCACTAGATATCCTTCGCATTGACTTCTTCTTAAGCTCCCTGGAAACTCCTTCGGTTTCTTGTCTACCATGCTCGTTCCCTACTACACCTCACAACTTATTTCTGCCCTTTCCCTGACTTATTTCCGCCCTTATTGTTGCTTTTCCCTTGTTTCACCTTTCTTAAAACGGGACTTGTATGGTTTTGTCTAACCTTGGTTATTTCCGCATTTCAATTCGAACTCGTTCCAAGTTTTTACCTTAAACTGTACGAGTCTTTCACTAAATTTCCTTTGCATTTACTTTTGGATCTACTTCCTGGAAACTCCTTCTGGTTCATGTCGACCATGCTCATGGCCTACTGCATATTACCACTTATTTCTGCCATTTTCTTACTTATTTTCCGCCCTTATTATTGCTTTTCCCTTATTTCTCCTTTCTGAAAACAAGACATGTATGGTATTGTCTAAACTTGATTGTTTCCAGATTTCAATTGGAACTTATTCCATGTTTTCCCCTTACGTTTATGAGTCTTTCACTAAATATCCTTCGCATTTACTGCTGGTTATGATCCCTGGAAACTCCTTCGGTTTCCTGTCTACCATGCTCGTTCGGTACTACACCTCACAACTTATTTCTGCCCTTTCCCTGACTTATTTTTGCTTTTCCCTTGTTTCACCTTTCTTAAAACGAGACTTGTATGGTTTTGGCTAAACTTGGTTATTTCCTCAATTCAATTTAAACTCGTTCCAAGTTTTTCCCTTAAACTGTACGAGTCTTTCACTAAATTTCCTTCGCATTTACTTTTTGATCTACTGCCTGGAAACTCCTTCTGGTTCCTGTCGACCATGCTCATGGCCTGCATATTACCATTTATTTCTGCCATTTTTCTGACTAATTTTCCGCCCTTATTATTGCTTTTCCCTTATTTCTCCTTTCTGAAAACAAGACTTGTATGGTATTGTCTTAACTTGATTGTTTCTGAATTTCAATTGGAACTTATTCCATGTTTTCCCCTTAAGTATATGAGTCTTTGACTAAATATCCTTCGCATTTACTTCTGTTAATGCTCCTTGGAAACCCCTTCGGTTTCCTGTCTACCATACTCGTTCCCTACAATACCTCACGACTTATTTCTACCCTTTTCTAGACTTATTTGCACCGTTGTTGTAGCTTTTCCCATGTTTCTCCTTTCTAAAAACAAGACTTGTATGGTTTTGTCTAAACTTGGTTATTTCCGCATCTCAATTTGAACTCGTTCGAAGTTTTTCCCATAAACGGTAAGAGCCTTTCATTAAATTTACTTCGCATTTACTCTTTGTTCTACTGCCTGGAAACTCCTTCTGGTTCCTATCCACCATGCTCGTGGCCAACTGCATATTACAACTTATTTCTGCCCGTTTTCTGACTTATTTTCCGTCCTTATTATTGCTTCTCCGTTATTTCTCCTTTCTAATAACAAGACTTGTAAGGTATTCTCCCGCATTTCAATTGGAACTTATTCCATGTTTTCCCCTTATGTTTATGAGACTTTCACTAAATATCCTTCGCATTTACTTCTGGTTATGCTCCCCGGAAACTCCTTCGGTTTCCTATCTACCATACTCATTCCCTACAACACCTCACGACTAATTTCTCCCCTTTTCTAGACTTATTTCCACCGTTGTTGTTGCTTTTCCCATGTTTCTCCTTTCTAAAAAAAGACTTGTATGTTTTTGTCTAAACTAGGTTATTTCCGCATTTCAATTTGAACTCTTCCAAAGTTTATCCCTTAAACTGTATGAGCCTTTCATTTAATTTACTTCGCATTTACTTTTTGTTCTGCTACCTGGAATCTCCTTCTGGTTTCTGTCCACCATGCTCTTGGCCTACTGCATATTACCACTTATTTATGCCCTTCTTCTGAATTATTTTCCGCCCTTATTATAGCTTTTCCCTTATTTCTCCTTTCTGAAAACAAGACTTGTATGGTATTGTCCCGCATTTCAATTGGAACTTATTCCATGTTTTCCCCTTACGTTTATGAGTCTTTCACTAGATATCCTTCGCATTGACTTCTTGTTATGCTCCCTGGAAACTCCTTCGGTTTCTTGTCTACCATGCTCGTTCCCTACTACACCTCACAACTTATTTCTGCCCTTTCCCTGACTTATTTCCGCCCTTATTGTTTCTTTTCCCTTGTTTCACCTTTCTTAAAACGAGACTTGTATGGTTTTGTCTAACCTTGGTTATTTCCGCATTTCAATTCGAACTCGTTCCAAGTTTTTCCCTTAAACTGTACGAGTCTTTCACTAAATTTCCTTCGCATTTACTTTTGGATCTACTTCCTGGAAACTCCTTCTGGTTCATGTCGACCATGCTCATGGCCTACCGCATATTACCACTTATTTCTCGCCATTTTCTTACTTATTTTCCGCCTTTATTATTGCTTTTCCCTTATTTCTCCTTTCTGAAAACAAGACTTGTATGATATTGTCTTAACTTGATTGTTTCCGCATTTCAATTGGAACTTATTCCATGTTTTCCCCTTACCTTTATGAGTCTTTCACTAAATATCCTTCGCATTTACTGCTGGTTATGATCCCTGGAAACTCCTTCGGTTTCCTGTCTACCATGCTCGTTCCCTACTACACCTCACAACTTATTTCTGCCCTTTCCCTGACTTATTTCCGCCCTTATTTTTGCTTTTCCCTTGTTTCACCTTTCTTAAAACGAGACTTGTATGGTTTTGTCTAAACTTGGTTATTTCCGCAATTCAATTTAAACTCGTTCCAAGTTTTTCCCTTAAACTGTACGAGTCTTTCACTAAATTTCCTTCGCATTTACTTTTTGATCTACTGCCTGGAAACTCCTTCTGGTTCCTGTCGACCATGCTCATGGCCTGCATATTACCATTTATTTCTGCCATTTTTCTGACTAATTTTCCGCCCTTATTATTGCTTTTCCCTTATTTCTCCATTCTGAAAACAAGACTTGTATGGTATTGTCTTAACTTGATTGTTTCTGAATTTCAATTGTAACTTATTCCATGTTTTCCCCTTAAGTATATGAGTCTTTGACTAAATATCCTTCGCATTTACTTCTGTTAATGCTCCCCGGAAACCCCTTCGGTTTCCGTCTACCATACTCGTTCCCTACAACACCTCACGACTTATTTCTACCCTTTTGTAGACTTATTTGCACCGTTGTTGTAGCTTTTCCCATGTTTCTGCTTTCTAAAAACAAGACTTGTATGGTTTTGTCTAAACTTGGTTATTTCCGCATATCAATTTGAACTCGTTCTAAGTTTTTCCCATAAACGGTAAGAGCCTTTCATTAAATTTACTTAGCATTTACTCTTTGTTCTACTGCCTGGAAACTCCTTCTGGTTCCTATCCACCATGCTCGTGGCCAACCGCATATTACAACTTATTTCTACCCGTTTTCTGACTTATTTTCCGTCCTTATTATTGCTTCTCCCTTATTTCTCCTTTCTGATAACAAGACTTGTAAGGTATTCTCCCGCATTTCAATTGGAACTTATTCCATGTTTTCCCCTTATGTTTATGAGTCTTTCACTAAATATCCTTCGCATTTACTTCTGTTTATGCTCCCCGGAAACTCCTTCGGTTTCCTATCTACCATACTCATTCCCTACAACACCTCACGACTAATTTCTCCCCATTTCTAGACTTATTTCCACCGTTGTTGTTGCTTTTCCCATGTTTCTCCTTTCTAAAAAAAGACTTGTATGTTTTTGTCTAAACTAGGTTATTTCCGCATTTCAATTTGAACTCTTTCAAAGTTTATCCCTTAAACTGTAAGAGCCTTTCATTAAATTTATTTCGCATTTACTGTTTGTTCTACTGCCTGAAAACTCCTTTTGGTTCGTGTCCACCATGCTCGTGGCCTATTGCATATTACAACTTATTTCTGCCCGTTTTCTGACTTATTTTCCGCCCTTATTATTGCTTCTCCCTTATATCTCCTTTCTGAAAACAAGACTTGTATGGTATTCTCCCGCATTTCAATTGGAACTTATTCCATGTTTTCCCCTTACGTGTATGAGTCTTTCACTAAATATCCTTTGCATTTACTTATGGTTATGCTCCGTCGAAACTCCTTCGGTTTCGTGTCTACCATACTCCTTCCCTACTACACCTCACGACTTATTTCTACCCTTTTCCCCGACTTATTTCCGCCATTATTGTTGCTTTTCCCTTGTTTATCTTTTCTAAAAATGAAACTTGTATGGTTTTGTCTAAGCTTTGTTATTTCCGCATTTCAATATGAACTCGTTCTAAGTTTTTCCCTTAAACTCGTATGAGCCTTTCATTTAATTTACTTCGCATTTACTTTTTGTTCTCGCTACATGGAAACTCCTTCTGGTTTCTGTCCACCATGCTCTTGGCCTACTGCATATTACCACTTATTTATGCCCTTCTTCTGAATTATTTTCCGCCCTTATTATAGCTTTTCCCTTATTTCTCCTTTCTGAAAACAAGACTTGTATGGTATTGTCCCGCATTTCAATTGGAACTTATTCCATGTTTTCCCCTTACGTTTATGAGTCTTTCACTAGATATCCTTCGCATTGACTTCTTGTTATGCTCCCCGGAAACTCTTTCGGTTTCTGTCGTCTATCATGCTCGTTCCCTACTACACCTCACAACTTATTTCCGCCCTTTCCCCGACTTATTTCCGCCCTTATTGTTTCTTTTCCCTTGTTTCACCTTTCTTAAAACGAGACTTGTATGGTTTTGTCTAACCTTGGTTATTTCCGCATTTCAATTCGAACTCGTTCCAAGTTTTTCCCTTAAACTGTACGAGTCTTTCACTAAATTTCCTTCGCATTTACTTTTGGATCTACTTCCTGGAAACTCCTTCTGGTTCATGTCGACCATGCTCATGGCCTACTGCATATTACGACTTATTTCTCGCCATTTTCTTACTTATTTTCCGCCTTTATTATTGCTTTTCCCTTATTTCTCCTTTCTGAAAACAAGACTTGTATGATATTGTCTTAACTTGATTGTTTCCGCATTTCAATTGGAACTTATTCCATGTTTTCCCCTTACCTTTATGAGTCTTTCACTAAATATCCTTCGCATTTACTTGCCGGTTATGATCCCCGGAAACTCCTTCGGTTTCTCGTCTACCATGCTCGTTCCCTACTACACCTCACAACTTATTTCTGCCCTTGCCCTGACTTATTTCCGCCCTTATTTTTGCTTTTCCCTTGTTTCACCTTTCTTAAAACGAGACTTGTATGGTTTTGTCTAAACTTGGTTATTTCCGCAATTCAATTTAAACTCGTTCCAAGTTTTTCCCTTAAACTGTACGAGTCTTTCACTAAATTTCCTTCGCATTTACTTTTTGATCTACTGCCTGGAAACTCCTTCTGGTTCCTGTCGACCATGCTCATGGCCTGCATATTACCATTTATTTCTGCCATTTTTCTGACTAATTTTCCGCCCTTATTATTGCTTTTCCCTTATTTCTCCATTCTGAAAACAAGACTTGTATGGTATTGTCTTAACTTGATTGTTTCTGAATTTCAATTGGAACTTATTCCATGTTTTCCCCTTAAGTATATGAGTCTTTGACTAAATATCCTTCGCATTTACTTCTGTTAATGCTCCCTGGAAACCCCTTCGGTTTCCTGTCTACCATACTCGTTCCCTACAACACCTCACGACTTATTTCTACCCTTTTGTAGACTTATTTGCACCGTTGTTGTAGCTTTTCCCATGTTTTTCCTTTCTAAAAACAAGACTTGTATGGTTTTGTCTAAACTTGGTTATTTCCGCATATCAATTTGAACTCGTTCTAAGTTTTTCCCATAAACGGTAAGAGCCTTTCATTAAATTTACTTAGCATTTACTCTTTGTTCTACTGCCTGGAAACTCCTTCTGGTTCCTATCCACCATGCTCGTGGCCAACCGCATATTACAACTTATTTCTACCCGTTTTCTGACTTATTTTCCGTCCTTATTATTGCTTCTCCCTTATTTCTCCTTTCTGATAACAAGACTTGTAAGGTATTCTCCCGCATTTCAATTGGAACTTATTCCATGTTTTCCCCTTATGTTTATGAGTCTTTCACTAAATATCCTTCGCATTTACTTCTGTTTATGCTCCCCGGAAACTCCTTTGGTTTCCTATCTACCATACTCATTCCCTACAACACCTCACGACTAATTTCTCCCCTTTTCTAGACTTATTTCCACCGTTGTTGTTGCTTTTCCCATGTTTCTCCTTTCTAAAAAAAGACTTGTATGTTTTTGTCTAAACTAGGTTATTTCCGCATTTCAATTTGAACTCTTTCAAAGTTTATCCCTTAAACTGTAAGAGCCTTTCATTAAATTTATTTCGCATTTACTCTTTGTTCTACTGCCTGAAACCTCCTTCTGGTTCCTATCCACCATGCTCGTGGCCAACTGCATATTACAACTTATTTCTGCCCGTTTTCTGACTTATTTTCCGCCCTTATTATTGCTTCTCCCTTATATCTCCTTTCTGAAAACAAGACTTGTATGGTATTCTCCCGCATTTCAATTGGAACTTATTCCATGTTTTCCCCTTACATGTATGAGTCTTTCACTAAATATCCTTTGCATTTACTTATGGTTATGCTCTGTCGAAACTCCTTCGGTTTCGTGTCTACCATACTCCTTCCCTACTACACCTCACGACTTATTTCTACCCTTTTCCTGACTTATTTCCGCCATTATTGTTGCTTTTCCCTTGTTTATCTTTTCTAAAAATGAAACTTGTATGGTTTTGTCTAAGCTTTGTTATTTCCGCATTTCAATATGAACTCGTTCTAAGTTTTTCCCTTAAACTGTATGAGCCTTTCATTTAATTTACTTCGCATTTACTTTTTGTTCTGCTACCTGGAAACTCCTTCGGTTTCTGTCCACCATGCTCTTGGCCTACTGCATATTACCACTTATTTATGCCCTTCTTCTGAATTATTTTCCGCCCTTATTATAGCTTTTCCCTTATTTCTCCTTTCTGAAAACAAGACTTGTATGGTATTGTCCCGCATTTCAATTGGAACTTATTCCATGTTTTCCCCTTACGTTTATGAGTCTTTCACTAGATATCCTTCGCATTGACTTCTTGTTATGCTCCCTCGAAACTCTTTCGGTTTCCTGTCTATCATGCTCGTTCCCTACTACACCTCACAACTTATTTCTGCCCTTTCCCTGACTTATTTCCGCCCTTATTGTTTCTTTTCCCTTGTTTCACCTTTCTTAAAACGAGACTTGTATGGTTTTGTCTAACCTTGGTTATTTCCGCATTTCAATTCGAACTCGTTCCAAGTTTTTCCCTTAAACTGTACGAGTCTTTCACTAAATTTCCTTCGCATTTACTTTTGGATCTACTTCCTGGAAACTCCTTCTGGTTCATGTCGACCATGCTCATGGCCTACTGCATATTACCACTTATTTCTCGCCATTTTCTTACTTATTTTCCGCCCTTATTATTGCTTTTCCCTTATTTCTCCTTTCTGAAAACAAGACTTGTATGGTATTGTCTAAACTTGATTGTTTCCAGATTTCAATTGGAACTTATTCCATGTTTTCCCCTTACGTTTATGAGTCTTTCACTAAATATCCTTCGCATTTACTGCTGGTTATGATCCCTGGAAACTCCTTCGGTTTCCTGTCTACCATGCTCGTTCCCTACTACACCTCACAACTTATTTCTGCCCTTGCCCTGACTTATTTCCGCCCTTATTTTTGCTTTTCCCTTGTTTCACCTTTCTTAAAACGAGACTTGTATGGTTTTGTCTAAACTTGGTTATTTCCGCAATTCAATTTAAACTCGTTCCAAGTTTTTCCCTTAAACTGTACGAGTCTTTCACTAAATTTCCTTCGCATTTACTTTTTGATCTACTGCCTGGAAACTCCTTCTGGTTCCTGTCGACCATGCTCATGGCCTCGCATATTACCATTTATTTCTCGCCATTTTTCTGACTAATTTTCCGCCCTTATTATTGCTTTTCCCTTATTTCTCCATTCTGAAAACAAGACTTGTATGGTATTGTCTTAACTTGATTGTTTCTGAATTTCAATTGGAACTTATTCCATGTTTTCCCCTTAAGTATATGAGTCTTTGACTAAATATCCTTCGCATTTACTTCTGTTAATGCTCCCCGGAAACCCCTTCGGTTTCTCGTCTACCATACTCGTTCCCTACAACACCTCACGACTTATTTCTACCCTTTTGTAGACTTATTTGCACCGTTGTTGTAGCTTTTCCCATGTTTTTCCTTTCTAAAAACAAGACTTGTATGGTTTTGTCTAAACTTGGTTATTTCCGCATATCAATTTGAACTCGTTCTAAGTTTTTCCCATAAACGGTAAGAGCCTTTCATTAAATTTACTTAGCATTTACTCTTTGTTCTACTGCCTGGAAACTCCTTCTGGTTCCTATCCACCATGCTCGTGGCCAACTGCATATTACAACTTATTTCTACCCGTTTTCTGACTTATTTTCCGTCCTTATTATTGCTTCTCCCTTATTTCTCCTTTCTGATAACAAGACTTGTAAGGTATTCTCCCGCATTTCAATTGGAACTTATTCCATGTTTTCCCCTTATGTTTATGAGTCTTTCACTAAATATCCTTCGCATTTACTTCTGTTTATGCTCCCCGGAAACTCCTTCGGTTTCCTATCTACCATACTCATTCCCTACAACACCTCACGACTAATTTCTCCCCTTTTCTAGACTTATTTCCACCGTTGTTGTTGCTTTTCCCATGTTTCTCCTTTCTAAAAAAAGACTTGTATGTTTTTGTCTAAACTAGGTTATTTCCGCATTTCAATTTGAACTCTTTCAAAGTTTATCCCTTAAACTGTAAGAGCCTTTCATTAAATTTATTTCGCATTTACTCTTTGTTCTACTGCCTGAAACCTCCTTCTGGTTCCTATCCACCATGCTCGTGGCCAACTGCATATTACAACTTATTTCTGCCCGTTTTCTGACTTATTTTCCGCCCTTATTATTGCTTCTCCCTTATATCTCCTTTCTGAAAACAAGACTTGTATGGTATTCTCCCGCATTTCAATTGGAACTTATTCCATGTTTTCCCCTTACGTGTATGAGTCTTTCACTAAATATCCTTTGCATTTACTTATGGTTATGCTCTGTCGAAACTCCTTCGGTTTCGTGTCTACCATACTCCTTCCCTACTACACCTCACGACTTATTTCTACCCTTTTCCCTGACTTATTTCCGCCATTATTGTTGCTTTTCCCTTGTTTATCTTTTCTAAAAATGAAACTTGTATGGTTTTGTCTAAGCTTTGTTATTTCCGCATTTCAATATGAACTCGTTCTAAGTTTTTCCCTTAAACTGTATGAGCCTTTCATTTAATTTACTTCGCATTTACTTTTTGTTCTGCTACCTGGAAACTCCTTCTGGTTTCTGTCCACCATGCTCTTGGCCTACTGCATATTACCACTTATTTATGCCCTTCTTCTGAATTATTTTCCGCCCTTATTATAGCTTTTCCCTTATTTCTCCTTTCGAAAACAAGACTTGTATGGTATTGTCCCGCATTTCAATTGGAACTTATTCCATGTTTTCCCCTTACGTTTATGAGTCTTTCACTAGATATCCTTCGCATTGACTTCTTGTTATGCTCCCTCGAAACTCTTTCGGTTTCCTGTCTACCATGCTCGTTCCCTACTACACCTCACAACTTATTTCTGCCCTTTCCCTGACTTATTTCCGCCCTTATTGTTTCTTTTCCCTTGTTTCACCTTTCTTAAAACGAGACTTGTATGGTTTTGTCTAACCTTGGTTATTTCCGCATTTCAATTCGAACTCGTTCCAAGTTTTTCCCTTAAATTGTACGAGTCTTTCACTAAATTTCCTTCGCATTTACTTTTTGATCTACTGCCTGGAAACTCCTTCTGGTTCCTGTCGACCGTGCTCATGGCCTGCATATTACCATTTATTTCTGCCATTTTTCTGACTAATTTTCCGCCCTTATTATTGCTTTTCCCTTATTTCTCCATTCTGAAAACAAGACTTGTATGGTATTGTCTTAACTTGATTGTTTCTGAATTTCAATTGGAACTTATTCCATGTTTTCCCCTTAAGTATATGAGTCTTTGACTAAATATCCTTCGCATTTACTTCTGTTAATGCTCCCTGGAAACCCCTTCGGTTTCCTGTCTACCATACTCGTTCCCTACAACACCTCACGACTTATTTCTACCCTTTTCTAGACTTATTTGCACCGTTGTTGTAGCTTTTCCCATGTTTCTCCTTTCTAAAAACAAGACTTGTATGGTTTTGTCTAAACTTGGTTATTTCCGCATCTCAATTTGAACTCGTTCTAAGTTTTTCCCATAAACGGTAAGAGCCTTTCATTAAATTTACTTCACATTTACTCTTTGTTCTACTGCCTGGAAACTCCTTCTGGTTCCAGTCCACCATGCTCGTGGCCAACTGCATATTACAACTTATTTCTACCCGTTTTCTGACTTATTTTCCGTCCTTATTATTGCTTCTCCGTTATTTCTCCTTTCTGAAAACAAGACTTGTATGGTATTCTCCCGCATTTCAATTGGAACTGATTCCATGTTTTCCCCTTAAGTATATGAGTCTTTGACTAAATATCCTTCGCATTTACTTCTGTTAATGCTCCGTGGAAACCCCTTCGGTTTCCTGTCTACCATACTCGTTCCCTACAACACCTCACGACTTATTTCTACCCTTTTCCTCACTTATTTCCGCCATTATTGTTGCTTTTCCCTTGTTTATCCTTTCTAAAAATGAAACTTGTATGGTTTTGTCTAAGCTTTGTTATTTCCGCATTTCAATATGAACTCGTTCTAAGATTTTCCCTTAAACCGTATGAGCCTTTCATTTAATTTACTTCGCATTTACTTTTTGTTCTCGCTACCCGGAAACTCCTTCTGGTTTCTGTCCACCATGCTCTTGGCCTACTGCATATTACCACTTATTTATGCCCTTCTTCTGAATTATTTTCCGTCCATATTATAGCTTTTCCCTTATTTCTCCTTTCTGAAAACAAGACTTGTATGGTATTCTCCCGCATTTCAATTGGAACTTATTCCATGTTTTCCCCTTACGTGTATGAGTCTTTCACTAAATATCCTTTGCATTTACTTATGGTTATGCTCCGTCGAAACTCCTTCGGTTTCGTGTCTACCATACTCCTTCCCTACTACACCTCACGACTTATTTCTACCCTTTTCCTGACTTATTTCCGCCATTATTGTTGCTTTTCCCTTGTTTATCTTTTCTAAAAATGAAACTTGTATGGTTTTGTCTAAGCTTTGTTATTTCCGCATTTCAATATGAACTCGTTCTAAGTTTTTCCCTTAAACTGTATGAGCCTTTCATTTAATTTACTTCGCATTTACTTTTTGTTCTTACTACCCGGAAACTCCTTCGGTTTCGTCCACCATGCTCTTGGCCTACCGCATATTACCACTTATTTATGCCCTTCTTCCGAATTATTTTCCGCCCTTATTATAGCTTTTCCCTTATTTCTCCTTTCTGAAAACAAGACTTGTATGGTATTGTCCCGCATTTCAATTGGAACTTATTCCATGTTTTCCCCTTACGTTTATGAGTCTTTCACTAGATATCCTTCGCATTGACTTCTTGTTATGCTCCCTGGAAACTCCTTCGGTTTCCTGTCTACCATGCTCGTTCCCTACTACACCTCACAACTTATTTCTGCCCTTTCCCTGACTTATTTCCGCCCTTATTGTTTCTTTTCCCTTGTTTCACCTTTCTTAAAACGAGACTTGTATGGTTTTGTCTAACCTTGGTTATTTCCGCATTTCAATTCGAACTCGTTCCAAGTTTTTCCCTTAAACTGTACGAGTCTTTCACTAAATTTCCTTCGCATTTACTTTTGGATCTACTTCCTGGAAACTCCTTCTGGTTCATGTCGACCATGCTCATGGCCTACTGCATATTACCACTTATTTCTGCCATTTTCTTACTTATTTTCCGCCCTTATTATTGCTTTTCCCTTATTTCTCCTTTCTGAAAACAAGACTTGTATGGTATTGTCTAAACTTGATTGTTTCCAGATTTCAATTGGAACTTATTCCATGTTTTCCCCTTACGTTTAGGAGTCTTTCACTAAATATCCTTCGCATTTACTGCTAGTTATGATCCCTGGAAACTCCTTCGGTTTCCTGTCTACCATGCTCGTTCCCTACTACACCTCACAACTTATTTCTGCCCTTTCCCTGACTTATTTTTGCTTTTCCCTTGTTTCACCTTTCTTAAAACGAGACTTGTATGGTTTTGTCTAAACTTGGTTATTTCCGCAATTCAATTTAAACTTATTCCAAGTTTTTCCCTTAAACTGTACGAGTCTTTCACTAAATTTCCTTCGCATTTACTTTTTGATCTACTACCTGGAAACTCCTTCTGGTTCCTGTCGACCATGCTCATGGCCTGCATATTACCATTTATTTCTGCCATTTTTCTGACTAATTTTCCTCCCTTATTATTGCTTTTCCCTTATTTCTCCATTCTGAAAACAAGACTTGTATGGTATTGTCTTAACTTGATTGTTTCTGAATTTCAATTGGAACTTATTCCATGTTTTCCCCTTAAGTATATGAGTCTTTGACTAAATATCCTTCGCATTTACTTCTGTTAATGCTCCGTGGAAACCCCTTCGGTTTGCTGTCTACCATACTCGTTCCCTACAACACCTCACGACTTATTTCTACCCTTTTCTAGACTTATTTGCACCGTTGTTGTAGCTTGTCCCATGTTTCTCCTTTCTAAAAACAAGACTTGTATGGTTTTGTCTAAACTTGGTTATTTCCGCATCTCAATTTGAACTCGTTCTAAGTTTTTCCCATAAACGGTAAGAGCCTTTCATTAAATTTACTTCGCATTTACTCTTTGTTCTACCGCTCGGAAACTCCTTCTGGTTCCTGTCCACCATGCTCGTGGCCAACTGCATATTACCACTTATTTCTGCCCGTTTTCTGACTTATTTTCCGCCCTTATTATTGCTTCTCCGTTATTTCTCCTTTCTGAAAACAAGACTTGTATGGTATTCTCCCGTATTTCAATTGGAACTTATTCCATGTTTTCCCCTTACGTTTATGAGTCTTTCACTAAATATCCTTTGCATTTACTTATGGTTATGCTCCGTCGAAACTCCTTCGGTTTCGTGTCTACCATACTCCTTCCCTACTACACCTCACGACTTATTTCTACCCTTTTCCTCACTTATTTCCGCCATTATTGTTGCTTTTCCCTTGTTTATCCTTTCTAAAAATGAAACTTGTATGGTTTTGTCTAAGCTTTGTTATTTCCGCATTTCAATATGAACTCGTTCTAAGATTTTCCCTTAAACTGTATGAGCCTTTCATTTAATTTACTTCGCATTTACTTTTTGTTCTGCTACCTGGAAACTCCTTCTGGTTTCTGTCCACCATGCTCTTGGCCTACTGCATATTACCACTTATTTATGCCCTTCTTCTGAATTATTTTCCGTCCATATTATAGCTTTTCCCTTATTTCTCCTTTCTGAAAACAAGACTTGTATGGTATTGTCCCGCATTTCAATTGGAACTTATTCCATGTTTTCCCCTTACGTTTATGAGTCTTTCACTAGATATCCTTCGCATTGACTTCTTGTTATGCTCCCTGGAAGTCCTTCGGTTTCCTGTCTACCATGCTCGTTCCCTACTACACCTCACAACTTATTTCTGCCCTTTCCCTGACTTATTTCCGCCCTTATTGTTGCTTTTCCCTTGTTTCACCTTTCTTAAAACGAGACTTGTATGGTTTTGTCTAACCTTGGTTATTTCCGCATTTCAATTCGAACTCGTTCCAAGTTTTGCCCTTAAACTGTATGAGTCTTTCACTAAATTTTCTTCGCATTTACTTTTGGATCTACTTCCTGGAAACTCCTTCTGGTTGATGTCGACCATGCTCATGGCCTACTGCATATTACCACTTATTTCTGCCATTTTCTTACTTATTTTCCGCCCTTATTATTGCTTTTCCCTTATTTCTCCTTTCTGAAAACAAGACTTGTATGGTATTGTCTAAACTTGATTGTTTCCGCATTTCAATTGGAACTTATTCCATGTTTTCCCCTTACGTTTATGAGTCTTTCACTAAATATCCTTCGCATTTACTGCTAGTTATGATCCTTGGAAACTCCTTCGGTTTCCTGTCTACCATGCTCGTTCCCTACTACACCTCACAACTTATTTCTGCCCTTTCCCTGACTTATTTCCGCCCTTATTTTTGCTTTTCCCTTGTTTCACCTTTCTTAAAACGAGACTTGTATGGTTTTGTCTAAAGTTGGTTATTTCCGCAATTCAATTTAAACTCGTTCCAAGTTTTTCCCTTAAACTGTACGAGTCTTTCACTAAATTTCCTTCGCATTTACTTTTTGATCTACTGCCTGGAAACTCCTTCTGGTTCCTGTCGACCATGCTCATGGCCTGCATATTACTATTTATTTCTGCCATTTTTCTGACTAATTTTCCGCCCTTATTATTGCTTTTCCCTTATTTCTCCTTTCTGAAAACAAGACTTGTATGGTATTGTCTTAACTTGATTGTTTCTGAATTTCAATTGGAACTTATTCCATGTTTTCCCCTTAAGTATATGAGTCTTTGACTAAATACCCTTCGCATTTACTTCTGTTAATGCTCCCTGGAAACCCCTTCCGTTTCCTGTCTACCATACTCATTCCCTACAACACCTCACGACTTATTTCTACCCTTTTCTAGACTTATTTCCACCGTTGTTGTAGCTTTCCCCATGTTTCTCCTTTCTAAAAACAAGACTTGTATGGTTTTGTCTAAACTTGGTTATTTCCGCATCTCAATTTGAACTCATTCTAAGTTTTTCCCATAAACGGTAAGAGCCTTTCATTAAATTTACTTCGCATTTACTCTTTGTTCTACTGCCTGGAAACTCCTTCTGGTTCCTGTCCACTATGCTCGTGGCCAACTGCATATTACCACTTATTTCTGCCCGTTTTCTGACTTATTTTCCGCCCTTATTATTGCTTCTCCGTTATTTCTCCTTTCTGAAAACAAGACTTGTATGGTATTCTCCCGTATTTCAATTGGAACTTATTCCATGTTTTCCCCTTACGTTTATGAGTCTTTCACTAAATATCCTTCGCATTTACTTCTGTTTATGTTCCCTGGAAACTCCTTCGGTTTCCTGTCTACCATACTCGTTCCCCACAACACCTCATGACTTATTTCTACCCTTTTCCTGACTTATTTCCGCCATTATTGTTGCTTTTCCCTTGTTTATCCTTTCTAAAAACGAAACTTGTATGGTTTTGTCTAAGCTTTTTTATTTCCGCATTTCAATATGAACTCGTACTAAGTTTTTCCCTTAAACTGTATGAGCCTTTCATTTAATTTACTTCGCATTTACTTTTTGTTCTGCTACCTGGAAACTCCTTCTGGTTTCTGTCCACCATTCTCTTGGCCTACTGCATATTACCACTTATTTATGCCCTTCTTCTCGAATTATTTTCCGCCCTTATTATAGCTTTTCCCTTATTTCTCCTTTCGAAAACAAGACTTGTATGGTATTGTCCCGCATTTCAATTGGAACTTATTCCATGTTTTCCCCTTACGTTTATGAGTCTTTCACTAGATATCCTTCGCATTGACTTCTTGTTATGCTCCTCGGAAACTCCTTCGGTTTCTCGTCTACCATGCTCGTTCCCTACTACACCTCACAACTTATTTCTCGCCCTTTCCCCGACTTATTTCCGCCCTTATTGTTTCTTTTCCCTTGTTTCACCTTTCTTAAAACGAGTCTTGTATGGTTTTGTCTAACCTTGGTTATTTCCGCATTTCAATTCGAACTCGTTCCAAGTTTTTCCCTTAAACTGTACGAGTCTTTCACTAAATTTCCTTCGCATTTACTTTTGGATCTACTTCCTGGAAACTCCTTCTGGTTCATGTCGACCATGCTCATGGCCTACTGCATATTACCACTTATTTCTGCCATTTTCTTACTTATTTTCCGCCCTTATTATTGTTTTTCCCTTATTTCTCCTTTCGGAAAACAAGACTTGTATGGTATTGTCTAAACTTGATTGTTTCCAGATTTCAATTGGAACTTATTCCATGTTTTCCCCTTACGTATATAAGTCTTTCACTAAATATCCTTCGCATTTACTTCTGTTTATGCTCCCCGGAAACTCCTTCGGTTTCCTGTCTACCATACTCGTTCCCTACAACATCTCACGACTAATTTCTCTCCTTTTCTAGACTTATTTCCACCGTTGTTGTTGCTTTTCCCATGTTTCTCCTTTCTAAAAAAAGACTTGTATGTTTTTGTCTAAACTAGGTTATTTCCGCATTTCAATTTGAACTCGTTCAAAGTTTATCCCTTAAACTGTAAGAGCCTTTCATTAAATTTACTTCACATTTACTCTTTGTTCTACTGCCTGGAAACTCCTTTTGGTTCGTGTCCACAATTTTTGTGGCCTATTGCATATTACAACTTATTTCTGCCCGTTTTCTGACTTATTTTCCGCCCTTATTATTGCTTCTCCGTTATTTCTCCTTTCTGAAAACAAGACTTGTATGGTATTCTCCCGTATTTCAATTGGAACTTATTCCATGTTTTCCCCTTACGTTTATGAGTCTTTCACTAAATATCCTTTGCATTTACTTATGGTTATGCTCCGTCGAAACTTCTTCGGTTTCGTGTCTACCATACTCCTTCCCTACTACACCTCATGACTTATTTCTACCCTTTTCCTGACTTATTTCCGCCATTATTGTTGCTTTTCCCTTGTTTATCCTTTCTAAAAACGAAACTTGTATGGTTTTGTCTAAGCTTTGTTATTTCCGCATTTCAATATGAACTCGTGCCATGTTTTTCCCTTAAAATGTACGAGTCTTTCACTAAATTTCCTTCGCATTTACTTTTTTTTCTGCTACTTGGAAACTCTTTCTGGTTCCTATCGACCATGCTCATGCCTATTGCATATAACAACTTATTTCTGCCCGTTTTCTGACTTATTTTCCGCCCTTATTATTGCTTCTCCCTTATTTCTCCTTTTTGAAAACAAGACTTGTATGGTATTCTCCCGCATTTCAATTGGAACTTATTCCATGTTTTCCCCTTACGTTTATGAGTCTTTCACTAAATATCCTTCGCATTTACTTCTGTTTATGCTCCCCGGAAACTCCTTCGGTTTCCTGTCTACCATACTCGTTCCCTACAACACCTCACGACTAATTTCTCCCCTTTTCTAGACTTATTTCGACCGTTGTTGTTGCTTTTCCAATGTTTCTCCTTTCTAAAAAAAAGACTTGTATGTTTTTGTCTAAACTAGGTTATTTCCGCATTTCAATTTGAACTCGTTCCAAGTTTTTCCCATAAACTGTAAGAGCCTTTCATTAAATTTACTTCGCATTTGCTCTTTGTTCTACTGCTTGGAAACTCCTTTTGATTCCTGTCCACCATGCTCGTGGCCTATTGCATATTACAACTTATTTCTGCCCGTTTTCTGACTTATTTTCCGCCCTTATGATTGTTTCTCCCTTATAACTCCTTTCTGAAAACAAGACTTGTATGGTATTGTTTAAACTTGATTGTTTCCGCATTTCAATTGGAACTTATTCCATGTTTTCCCTTTAAGTTTATGAGTCTTTCACTAAATATCCTTCGCATTTACTTTTTTTGCTCCCTGGAAACTCCTTCGGTTTCCTGTCTACCATACATATTCCCTACAACACCTCACGACTTATTTCTACGCTTTTCTAGACTTATTTCCACTGTTGTTGTTGCTTTTCCCTTATTTCTCCTTTCTGAAAAGAAGACTTGTATGGTATTCTCCCGCATTTCAATTCGAACTTATTCCATGTTTTCCCCTTACGTTTATGAGTCTTTCACTAAATATCCTTCGCATTTACTTATGGTTATGCTCCCTCGAAACTCCTTCGGTTTCGTGTCTACCATACTCCTTCCCTATTACACCTCACGACTTATTTCTACCCTTTTCCTGACTTATTTCCGCCATTATTGTTGCTTTTCCCTTGTTTATCCATTCTAAAAACGAAACTTGTTTGGTTTTGTCTAATCTTTGTTATTTCCGCATTTCAATATGAACTCGTTCTAAGTTTTTCCCTTAAACTGTATGAGCCTTTCATTTAATTTACTTCGCATTTACTTTTTGTTCTGCTACCTGGAAACTCCTTCAGGTTTCGTCCACCATGCTCTTGGCCTACCGCATATTACCACTGATTTATGCCCTTCTTCTGAATTATTTTCCGCCCTTATTATAGCTTTTCCCTTATTTCTCCCTTCTGAAAACAAGACTTGTATGGTATTGTCCCGCATTTCAATTGGAACTTATTCCATGTTTTCCCCTTTCGTTTATGAGTCTTTCACTAGATATCCTTCGGATTGACTTCTTGTTATGCTCCCTGGAAACTCCTTCGGTTTCCTGTCTACCATGCTCGTTCCCTACTACACCTCACAACTTATTTCTGCCCTTTCCCTGACTTATTTCCGCCCTTACTGTTGCTTTTCCCTTGTTTCACCTTTTTTAAAACAAGACTTGTATGGTTTTGTCTAAACTTGGTTATTTCCGCATTTCAATTTGAACTCGTTCTAAATTTTTCCCATAAACTGTAAGAGCCTTTCATTAAATTTACTTCGCATTTACTCTTTTTTCTACTGCCTAAAAACTCCTTCTGGTTCCTGTCCACCATGCTCGTGGCCTACTGCATATTACAACTTATTTCTGCCCGTTTTCTAACTTATTTTCTGCCCTTATTATTTCTTCTCCCTTATTTCTCCTTTCTGAAAACAAGACTTGTATGGTATTGTCCTGCATATCAATTGAAACTTATTACATGTTTTCCCCTTACGTTTATGAGTCTATCACTAGATATCCTTCGCATTGACTTCTTGTTATGCTCCCTGGAAACTCCTTCGGTTTCCTGTCTACCATGCTCGTTCCCTACTACACCTCACAACTTATTTATGACCTTTTCCTGATTTATTTCCGCCCTTATTGTTGCTTTTCTCTTGTTTCTCCTTTCTAAAAACAAGATTTGTCTGGTTTTGTCTAAACCTGGTTATTACCGCATTTCAATTTGAACTCGTTCCAAGTTTTTCTCTTAAACTGTACAAGTCTTTCACTAAATTTACTTCGCATTTACTTTTGGTTCTGCTACCTGGAAACTCCTTCTGGTTCCTGTCCACCATGCTCGTGGCCTACTACATATTACCACTTATTTTTGCCCTCTTTCTGACTTATTTTCCGCCGTTATTATTGCTTTTCCCTTATTTCTCCTTTCTGAAAACAAGACTTGTATGGTATTGTCCGGCATTTCAATTAGAACTTATTCCATGTTTTCCCCTTACCTTTATGAGTCTTTCACTAAATATCCTTCGCATTTACTTCTGCTTATGCTCCCTCGATACTCCTTCGGTTTCGTGTCTAACATACTCCTTCCCTACTACACCTCACGACTTATTTCTACCCTTTTCCTGACTTATTTCCGCCATTATTGTTGGTTTTCCCTTGTTTCTCCTTTCCAAAAACGAAACTTATATGGTTTTGTCTAATCTTGGTTATTTCCGCATTTCAATTTGAACTGGGTTTAAGTTTTTCCCATAAACTGTAAGAGCCTTTCACTAAATTTACTTTGCATTTACTCTTTGTTCTACTGCCTGGAAACTCCGTCGGGTTCCTGTCCACCATGCTCGTGGCCTACTGCATATTACAACTTATTTCTGCCCTTTTACTGACTTCTTTTCCGCCCTTATTATTGCTTCTCCCTTATTTCACCTTTCTGAAAACAAGATTTGTATGGTATTCTCCCGCATTTCAATTGGAACTTATTCCATGTTTTCCCCTTACGTTTATGAGTCTTTCACTAAATATCATTCGCATTTACTTCTGCTTATGCTCCCTCGATACTCCTTCGGTTTCGTGTCTAACATACTCCTTCCCTACTACACCTCACGACTTATTTCTACCCTTTTCCAGAATTATTTCCGCCATTATTGTTGGTTTTCCCTTGTTTCTCCTTTCTAAAAACGAAACTTATATGGTTTTGTCTAATCTTGGTTATTTCCGCATTTCAATTTGAGCTCGTTCTAAGTTTTTCCCTTAAACTGTAAGAGCCTTTCATTAAATTTACTTCGCATTTACTTTTTGTTCTGCTACCTGGAAACTCCTTCTGGTTCCTGTCCACCATGCTCGTGGCCTACTGCATATTACAACTTATTTATGCCCTTCTTCTGACTTATTTTCCGCCCTTATTATTGCTTCTCCCTTATAACTCCTTTCTGAAAACAAGACTTGTATGGTATTCTCCCGCATTTCAATTCGAACTTATTCCATGTTTTCCCCTTACGTTTATGAGTCTTTCACTAAATATCCTTCGCATTTACTTATGGTTATGCTCCCTCGAAACTCCTTCGGTTTCGTGTCTACCATACTCCTTCCCTACTACACCTCACGACTTATTTCTGCCCTTTTCCTGACTTATTTCCGCCCTTATTATTGCTTTTCCCTTGTTTATCCTTTCTAAAAACTAGACTTGTATGGTTTTGTCTAAACTTCGTTATTACCGCATTTCAATTTGAACTCGTTCCATGTTTTTCCCTTAAATTGTACGAGTCTTTCACTAAATTTACTTCACATTTACTTTTGGTTCTGCTACTTGGAAACCCCGTCTGGTTCCTGTTTACCATGCTCGTGGCCTAGTGTATATTACCACTTATTTCTGCCCTTGTTCTGACTTATTTTCTGCCCTTATTATTGCTTTTCCCTTATTTCTCCTTTCTGAAAACAAGACTTGTATGGTATTGTCCCGCATTTCAATTGGAACTTATTCCATGTTTTCCCCTTACATTTATGAGTCTTTCACTAAATATCCTTCGCATTGACTTGTTGTTCCGCTCCCTGGTAACTCCTTCGGTTTCCTGTCTACCATGCTCGTTCCCTACTACACCTCACAACTTATTTCTGCCCTTTTCCTGACTTATTTCCGCCCTTATTTTTGCTTTTCCTTTATTTCTCCTTTCTAAAAACAAGACTTGTATGGTATTGTCTAAACATGATTGTTTTCGCATTTCAATTGGAACTTATTCCATGTTTTCCCCTTAAGTTTACGAGTCTTTCACTAAATAACCTTCACATTTACTTCTGCTTATGCTCCCTAGAAACTCCTTCGGTTTCCTGTCTACCATACTCGTTCCCTACTACACCTCACGACTTATTTCTACCCTTTTCTAGACTTATTTCCACCGTTATTGTTGCTTTTCCCTTATTACACCTTTCTAAAAATGAGACTTGTATGGGTTTGTCCAAACTTGGTTATTTCCGCATTTCAATTTGCAATCGTCCTAAGTTTTTCCCTTAAACTGTACGAGTCTTTTCGTAAATTTACTTCACATTGACTTTTGGTTCTGCTGCCTGGAAACTCCTTCTGGTTTCTGTCCACCATGCTTGTGGCCTACTGCATATTACCACTTATTTCTGGCCTTTTTCTGACTTATTATTGGTTTTCCCTTATTTCTCCTTTCTGAAAACAAGACTTGTATGGTATTGTCCCGCATTTCAATTGGACCTTATTCCATGTTTTCCTCTTAAGTTTATAAGTCTTTCCCTAAATATCCTTTGCATTTACTTCTGGTTATGCTCCCTGGAAACTCCTTCGATTTCCTGTCTACCATGCACTTTCCCTACTACACCTCACGACTTATTTCTACCCTTTTCCTAACTTATTTCCGCCATCATTATTGCTTTTCCCTTGTTTCACCTTTCTAAAAACGAAACTTGTATGGTTTTGTCTAAACTTGGTTATTACCGCATTTCAATTGGAACTCGTTCCAAGTTTTTCCCTTAAACTATACGAGTGTTTCACTAAATTTACTTTGCATTTACTTTTGGTTATACTGCCTGGAAACTCCTTCTAGTTCCTGTCTACCATGCTCGTGGCTTACTGCATATTACCACTTATTTCTCGCCCTTTTCTGACTTATTTTCCGCCCTTATTATTGGTTTTCCCTTATTTCTCCTTTCTTAAAACAAGACTTGTATGGTATTGTCCCGCATTTCAATTGGACCTTATTCCATGTTTTCCTCTTAAGTTTATGAGTGTTTCACTAAATATCCTTCGCATTTACTTTTGGTTATGCTTCCTAGAAACTCCTTCGGTTTCCGGTCTACCATGCTCGTTCCCTACTACACCTCACGACTTATTTCTATCCATTTACTGACTTATTTCCACCGTTATTGTTGCTTTTCCCTTATTACCCCTTTCTAAAAACGAATCTTGTATGCTTTTGTCTAAACTTTGTTATTTCCGCATTTCAATTTGATCTCGTTCCATGTTTTTCCCTTAAACTGTACGAGTCTTTCTCAAAATTACCTTCGCATTTACTTTTGGTTCTACTGCCTGGAAACTCCTTCTGGTTCCTGTCAACCATGCTCATGGCCTACTGCATATTACCACTAATTTCTGCCATTTTTATTATTTATTTTCCACCCTTATTATTGCTTTTCCCTGATTTCTCCTTTCTGAAAACAAGACTTGTATGGTATTGTCTAAACATGATTGTTTTCGCATTTCAATTGGAACTTATTCCATGTTTTCCCCTTAAGTTTACGAGTCTTTCACTAAATAACCTTCACATTTACTTCTGCTTATGCTCCCTAGAAACTCCTTCGGTTTCCTGTCTACCATACTCGTTCCCTACTACACCTCACGACTTATTTCTACCCTTTTCCTGACTTATTTCCGCCGTTATTGTTGCTTTTCCCTTATTACACCTTTCTAAAAATGAGACTTGTATGGGTTTGTCCAAACTTGGTTATTTCCGCATTTCAATTTGCATCGTCCTAAGTTTTTCCCTTAAACTGTACGAGTCTTTTCGTAAATTTACTTCACATTGACTTTTGGTTCTGCTGCCTGGAAACTCCTTCTGGTTTCTGTCCACCATGCTCGTGGCCTACTGCATATTACCACTTATTTCTGCCCTTTTCTGACTTATTTTCCGCCCTTATTATTGGTTTTCCCTTATTTCTCCCTTCTGAAAACAAGACTTGTATGGTATTGTTCCGCATTTCAATTGGACCTTATTCCATGTTTTCCTCTTAAGTTTATGAGTCTTTCACTAAATATCCTTTGCATTTACTTGGTTATGCTCCACGGAAACTCCTTTGGTTTCCCGTCTACCATGCTCTTTCCCCACTACACCTCACGACTTATTTCTACCCTTTTCCTGACTTATTTCCGCCATTATTATTGCTTTTCCCTTGTTTCACCTTTCTAAAAATGAAACTTGTATGGTTTTGTCTAAACTTGGTTATTACCGCATTTCAATTGGAACTCGTTCCAAGTTTTTCCCTTAAACTATACGAGTGTTTCACTAAATTTACTTTGCATTTACTTTTGGTTCTACCGCTCGGAAACTCCTTCTAGTTCCCGTCTACCATGCTCGTGGCTTACTTGCATATTACCACTTATTTCTCGCCCTTTTCGACTTATTTTCCGCCCTTATTATTGGTTTTCCCTTATTTCTCCTTTCTTAAAACAAGACTTGTATGGTATTGTCCCGCATTTCAATTGGACCTTATTCCATGTTTTCCTCTTAAGTTTATGAGTGTTTCACTAAATATCCTTCGCATTTACTTTTGGTTATGCTTCCTAGAAACTCCTTCGGTTTCCGGTCTACCATGCTCGTTCCCTACTACACCTCACGACTTATTTCTATCCTTTTACTGACTTATTTCCACCGTTATTGTTGCTTTTCCCTTATTACCCCTTTCTAAAAACGAATCTTGTATGCTTTTGTCTAAACTTTGTTATTTCCGCATTTCAATTTGATCTCGTTCCATGTTTTTCCCTTAAACTGTACGAGTCTTTCTCAAAATTACCTTCGCATTTACTTTTGGTTCTACTGCCTGGAAACTCCTTCTGGTTCCTGTCAACCATGCTCATGGCCTACTGCATATTACCACTAATTTCTGCCATTTTTATTATTTATTTTCCACCCTTATTATTGCTTTTCCCCGATTTCTCCTTTACGAAAACAAGACTTGTATGGTATTGTCTAAACATGATTGTTTTCGCATTTCAATTGGAACTTATTCCATGTTTTCCCCTTAAGTTTACGAGTCTTTCACTAAATAACCTTCACATTTACTTCTGGTTATGCTCCCTAGAAACTCCTTCGGTTTCCTGTCTACCATACTCGTTCCCTACTACACCTCACGACTTATTTCTACCCTTTTCCTGACTTATTTCCGCCGTTATTGTTGCTTTTCCCTTATTACACCTTTCTAAAAATGAGACTTGTATGGGTTTGTCCAAACTTGGTTATTTCCGCATTTCAATTTGCATCGTCCTAAGTTTTTCCCTTAAACCGTACGAGTCTTTTCGTAAATTTACTTCACATTGACTTTTGGTTCTCGCCGCCCGGAAACTCCTTCGGTTTCGTCCACCATGCTCGTGGCCTACTGCATATTACCACTTATTTCTCGCCCTTTTCTGACTTATTTTCCGCCCTTATTATTGGTTTTCCCTTATTTCTCCCTTCTGAAAACAAGACTTGTATGGTATTGTTCCGCATTTCAATTGGACCTTATTCCATGTTTTCCTCTTAAGTTTATGAGTCTTTCACTAAATATCCTTTGCATTTACTTCTGGTTATGCTCCCTGGAAACTCCTTTGGTTTCCTGTCTACCATGCTCTTTCCCCACTACACCTCACGACTTATTTCTACCCTTTTCCTGACTTATTTCCGCCATTATTATTGCTTTTCCCTTGTTTCACCTTTCTAAAAATGAAACTTGTATGGTTTTGTCTAAACTTGGTTATTACCGCATTTCAATTGGAACTCGTTCCAAGTTTTTCCCTTAAACTATACGAGTGTTTCACTAAATTTACTTTGCATTTACTTTCGGTTCTACTGCCTGGAAACTCCTTCTAGTTCCTGTCTACCATGCTCGTGGCTTACTGCATATTACCACTTATTTCTGCCCTTTTCTGACTTATTTTCCGCCCTTATTATTGGTTTTCCCTTATTTCTCCTTTCTTAAAACAAGACTTGTATGGTATTGTCCCGCATTTCAATTGGACCTTATTCCATGTTTTCCTCTTAAGTTTATGAGTGTTTCACTAAATATCCTTCGCATTTACTTTTGGTTATGCTTCCTAGAAACTCCTTCGGATTCCGGTCTACCATGCTCGTTCCCTACTACACCTCACGACTTATTTCTATCCTTTTACTGACTTATTTCCACCGTTATTGTTGCTTTTCCCTTATTACCCCTTTCTAAAAACGAATCTTGTATGCTTTTGTCTAAACTTTGTTATTTCCGCATTTCAATTTGATCTCGTTCCATGTTTTTCCCTTAAACTGTACGAGTCTTTCTCAAAATTACCTTCGCATTTACTTTTGGTTCTACCGCTCGGAAACTCCTTCGGTTCCCGTCAACCATGCTCATGGCCTACTGCATATTACCACTAATTTCTGCCATTTTTATTATTTATTTTCCACCCTTATTATTGCTTTTCCCTGATTTCTCCTTTCTGAAAACAAGACTTGTATGGTATTGTCTAAACTTGATTGTTTCCAGATTTCAATTGGAACTTATTCCATGTTTTCCCCTTAAGTTTATGAGTGTTTCACTAAATATCCTTCTCATTTACTTTTGGTTATGCTTCCTAGAAACTCCTTCGGTTTCCGGCCTACTATGCTCGTTCCCTACTACACCTCACGACTTATTTCTACCCTTTTCCTAACTTATTTCCGCCGTTATTGTTGCTTTTCCCTTATTACACCTTTTTAAAAATGAGACTTGTATGGGTTTGTCCAAACTTGGTTATTTCCGCATTTCAATTTATAATCGTCCTAAGTTTTTCCCTTAAACTGTACGAGTCTTTTCGTAAACTTACTTCACATTGACTTTTGGTTCTGCTGCCTGGAAACTCCTTCTGGTTTCTGTCCACCATGCTCGTGGCCTACTGCATATTACCACTTATTTCTGCCCTTTTTCTGACTTATTATTGGTTTTCCCTTATTTCTCCTTTCTGAAAACAAGACTTGTATGGTATTGTCCCGCATTTCAATTGGACCTTATTCCATGTTTTCCTCTTTAGTTTATAAGTCTTTTCCTAAATATCCTTTGCATTTACTTCTGGTTATGCTCCCTGGAAACTCCTTCGGTTTCCTGTCTACCATGCTCTTTCCCTACTACACCTCATGACTTATTTCTACCCTTTTTCTGACTTATTTCCGCCATTATTATTGCTTTTCCCTTGTTTCACCTTTCTAAAAACGAAACTTTTGTCTAAACTTGGTTATTTCCGCATTTCAATTTGATCTCGTTCCTTGTTTTTCCCTTAAATGTACGACTCGTTCACTAAATTTACTTTGCATTTACTTTTGGTTCTACTGCCTGGAAACTCCTTCAAGTTCCTGTCTACCATGCTCGTGGCCTAATGCATATTACCACTTATTTCTGCCCTTTTTCTGACTTATTTTCCGCCCTTATTATCGCTTTTCCTTTATTTCTCCTTTCTGAAAACAAGACTTGGATGGTATTGTCTATACTTGATTGTTTCCGCATTTCAATTGGACCTTATTCCATGTTTACCTCTTAAGTTTATGAGTCTTTCACTAAATATCCTTCGCATTTACTTCTGGTTATGCTCCCTGGAAACTACTTCGGTTTCCTGTCTACCATGCTCTTTTCCTACTACACCTCACGACTTATTTCTACCCTTTTCCTGACTTATTTCCGCCATTATTATTGCTTTTCCCTTGTTTCACCTTTCTAAAAACGAAACTTGTATGCTTTTGTCTAAACTTGGTTATTTCCGCATTTCAATTTGATCTCGTTCCATGTTTTTCCCTTAAACTATACGAGTCTTTCACTAAATTTACTTTGCATTTACTTTTGGTTCTACTGCCTGGAAACTCCTTCTAGTTCCTGTCTACCATGCTCGTGGCCTAATGCATATTACCCCTTATTTCTGCCCTTTTTCTGACTTATTTTCCACCCTTATTATTTCTTTTCCTTTATTTCTCCTTCCTGAAAACAAGACTTGGATGGTATTGTCTATACTTGATTGTTTCCGCATTTCAATTGGACCTTATTCCATGTTTTCCTCTTAAAGTTATGAGTCTTTCACTAAATATCCTTCGCATTTACTTCTGGTTATGCTCCCTCGAAACTCCTTCGGTTTCCGGTCTACCATGCTCGTTCCCTACTACACCTCACGACTTATTTCTACCCTTTTCCTGACTTATTTCCGCCGTTATTGTTGCTTTTCCCTTATTACACCTTTCTAAAAATGAGACTTGTATGGGTTTGTCCAAACTTGGTTATTTCCGCATTTCAATTTGCAATCGTCCTAAGTTTTTCCCTTAAACTGTACGAGTCTTTTCGTAAATTTACATCACATTGACTTTTGGTTCTGCTGCCTGGAAACTCCTTCTGGTTTCTGTCCACCATGCTCGTGGCCTACTGCATATTACCACTTATTTCTGCCCTTTTTTGACTTATTTTCCGCCATTATTATAGGTTTTCCCTTATTTCTCCTTTCTGAAAACAAGACTTGTATGGTATTGTCCCGCATTTCAATTGGACCTTATTCCATGTTTTCCTCTTAAGTTAGGAGTCTTTCACTAAATATCCTTTGCATTTACTTCTGGTCATGCTCCCTGGAAACTCCTTCGGTTTCCTGTCTACCATGCTCTTTCCCTACTACACCTCATGACTTATTTCTACCCTTTTCCTGACTTATTTCCGCCATTATTATTGCTTTTCCCTTGTTTCACCTTTCTAAAAACGAAACTTTTGTCTAAACTTGGTTATTTCCGCATTTCAATTTGATCTCGTTCCTTCTTTTTCCCTTAAACTATACGACTCTTTCACTAAATTTACTTTGCATTTACTTTTGGTTCTACTGCCTGGAAACTCATTCAAGTTCCTGTCTACCATGCTCGTGGCCTAATGCATATTACCACTTATTTTTGCCCTTTTTCTGACTTATTTTCCGCCCTTATTATTGGTTTTCCCTAATTTCTCCTTTCTGAAAACAAGACTTGTATGGTATTGTCCCGCATTTCAATTGGACCTTATTCCATGTTTTCCTCTTAAGTTTATGAGTCTTTCACTAAATATCCTTTGCATTTACTTCTGGTTATGCTCCCTGGAAACTCCTTCGGTTTCCTGTCTACCATGTTCTTTCCCTACTACACCTCACGACTTATTTCTACCCTTTTCCTGACTTATTTCCGCCATTATTATTGCTTTTCCCTTGTTTCACCTTTCTAAAAACGAAACTTGTATGGTTTGTCTAAACTTTGGTATTTGCGCATTTCAATTTGATCTCGATCCAAGTTTTTCCCTTAAACTGTACGAGTCTTTCACTAATTTTACTTCACATTTAATTTTGGTTCTACTGCCTGGAAACTCCTTCTGGTTCCTGTCCACCATGCTCGTGGCCTACTGCATATTACCACTTATTTCTGCCCTTTTACTGACTTATTTTCCGCCCTTATTATTGCTTTTCCTTTATTTCTCCTTCCTGAAAACAAGACTTGTATGGTATTGTCTAAACTTGATTGTTTCCGCATTTCAATTGGAACTTATTCCATGTTTTCCCCTCAAGTTTATGAGTGTTTCACTAAATATCCTTCGCATTTACTTTTGGTTGTGCTTCCTAGAAACTCCTTCGGTTTCCGGTCTACCATGCTCGTTCCCTACTACACCTCACGACTTATTTCTACCCTTTTCCCCGACTTATTTCCGCCGTTATTGTTGCTTTTCCCTTATTACACCTTTCTAAAAATGAGACTTGTATGGGTTTGTCCAAACTTGGTTATTTCCGCATTTCAATTTGCATCGTCCTAAGTTTTTCCCTTAAACCGTACGAGTCTTTTCGTAAATTTACTTCACATTGACTTTTGGTTCTCCGCCCTGGAAACTCCTTCGGTTTCGTCCACCATGCTCGTGGCCTACCGCATATTACCACTTATTTCGCCCCTTTTCGACTTATTTTCCGCCCTTATTATTGGTTTTCCCTTATTTCTCCCTTCTGAAAACAAGACTTGTATGGTATTGTCCCGCATTTCAATTGGACCTTATTCCATGTTTTCCTCTTAAGTTTATGAGTCTTTCACTAAATATCCTTTGCATTTACTTGGTTATGCTCCCCGGAAACTCCTTTGGTTTCTGTCTACCATGCTCTTTCCCCACTACACCTCACGACTTATTTCTACCCTTTTCCCCGACTTATTTCCGCCATTATTATTGCTTTTCCCTTGTTTCACCTTTCTAAAAATGAAACTTGTATGGTTTTGTCTAAACTTGGTTATTTCCGCATTTCAATTTGATCTCGATCCAAGTTTTCCCCTTAAACTGTACGAGTCTTTCACTAATTTTACTTCACATTTACTTTTGGTTCTACTGCCTGGAAACTCCTTCTGGTTCCTGTCCACCATTCTCGTGGCCTACTGCATATTACCACTTATTTCTGCCGTTTAACTGACTTATTTTCCGCCCTTATTATTGCTTTTCCTTTATTTCTCCTTCCTGAAAACAAGACTTGTATGGTATTCTCTAAACTTGATTGTTTCCGCATTTCAATTGGAACTTATTCCATGTTTTCCCCTCAAGTTTATGAGTGTTTCACTAAATATCCTTCGCATTTTCTTTTGGTTGTGCTTCCTAGAAACTCCTTCGGTTTCCGGTCTACCATGCTCGTTCCCTACTACACCTCACGACTTATTTCTACCCTTTTCCTGACTTATTTCCGCCGTTATTGTTGCTTTTCCCTTATTACACCTTTCTAAAAATGAGACTTGTGTGGGTTTTTCCAAACTTGGTTATTTCCGCATTTCAATTTGAAATCGTCCTAAGTTTTTCCCTTAAATTGTACGAGTCTTTTCGTAAATTTACTTCACATTGACTTTTGGTTTTGTTGCCTGGAAACTCCTTCTGGTTTCTGTCCACCATGCTCGTGGCCTACTGCATATTACCACTTATTTCTGCCCTTTTTCTGACTTATTTTCCGCCCTTATTATTGGTTTTCCCTTATTTCTCCTTTCTGAAAACAAGACTTGTATGGTATTGTCGCGCATTTCAATTGGACCTTATTCCATGTTTTCCTCTTAAGTTTATGAGTCTTTCACTAAATATCCTTTGCATTTACTTGGTTATGCTCCCCGGAAACTCCTTTGGTTTCCTGTCTACCATGCTCTTTCCCTACTACACCTCACGACTTATTTCTACCCTTTTCCTGACTTATTTCCGCCATTATTATTGCTTTTCCCTTGTTTCACCTTTCTAAAAACAAAACTTGTATGGTTTTGTCTACACTTGGTTATTTCCGCATTTCAATTTGATCTCGATCCAAGTTTTCCCCTTAAACTGTACGAGTCTTTCACTAATTTTACTTCACATTTAATTTTGGTTCTACTGCCTGGAAACTCCTTCTGGTTCCTGTCCACCATTCTCGTGGCCTACTGCATATTACCACTTATTTCTGCCCTTTTACTGACTTATTTTCGCCCTTATTATTGCTTTTCCTTTATTTTTCCTTCCTGAAAACAAGACTTGTATGGTATTCTCTAAACTTGATTGTTTCCGCATTTCAATTGGAACTTATTCCAAGTTTTCCCCTCAAGTTTATGAGTGTTTCACTAAATATCCTTCGCATTTACTTTTGGTTGTGCTTCCTAGAAACTCCTTCGGTTTCCGGTCTACCATGCTCGTTCCCTACTACACCTCACGACTTATTTCTACCCTTTTCCCCGACTTATTTCCGCCGTTATTGTTGCTTTTCCCTTATTACACCTTTCTAAAAATGAGACTTGTATGGGTTTGTCCAAACTTGGTTATTTCCGCATTTCAATTTGCATCGTCCTAAGTTTTTCCCTTAAATTGTACGAGTCTTTTCGTAAATTTACTTCACATTGACTTTTGGTTCTGCTGCCTGGAAACTCCTTCTGGTTTCTGTCCACCATGCTCGTGGCCTACTATATATTACCACTTATTTCTGCCCTTTTCTGACTTATTTTCCGCCCTTATTATTGGTTTTCCCTTATTTCTCCCTTCTGAAAACAAGACTTGTATGGTATTGTTCCGCATTTCAATTGGACTTTATTCCATGTTTTCCTCTTAAGTTTATGAGTCTTTCACTAAATATCCTTTGCATTTACTTCTGGTTATGCTCCCTGGAAACTCCTTTGGTTTCCTGTCTACCATGCTCTTTCCCTACTACACCTCACGACTTATTTCTTCCCTTTTCCTGACTTATTTCCGCTATTATTATTGCTTTTCCCTTGTTTCACCTTTCTAAAAACGAAACTTGTATGGTTTTGTCTAAACTTGGTTATTTCCGCATTTCAATTTGATCTCGATCCAAGTTTTCCCCTTAAACTGTACGAGTCTTTCACTAATTTTACTTCACATTTACTTTTGGTTCTACCGCCCGGAAACTCCTTCGGTTCCCGTCCACCATTCTCGTGGCCTACCGCATATTACCACTTATTTCCGCCTTTACTGACTTATTTTCCGCCCTTATTATTGCTTTTCCTTTATTTTTCCTTCCTGAAAACAAGACTTGTATGGTATTCTCTAAACTTGATTGTTTCCGCATTTCAATTGGAACTTATTCCAAGTTTTCCCCTCAAGTTTATGAGTGTTTCACTAAATATCCTTCGCATTTACTTTTGGTTGTGCTTCCTAGAAACTCCTTCGGTTTCCGGTCTACCATGCTCGTTCCCTACTACACCTCACGACTTATTTCTACCCTTTTCCCTGACTTATTTCCGCCGTTATTGTTGCTTTTCCCTTATTACACCTTTCTAAAAATGAGACTTGTATGGGTTTGTCCAAACTTGGTTATTTCCGCATTTCAATTTGCATCGTCCTAAGTTTTTCCCTTAAACTGTACGAGTCTTTTCGTAAATTTACTTCACATTGACTTTTGGTTCTGCTGCCTGGAAACTCCTTCGGTTTCGTCCACCATGCTCGTGGCCTACCGCATATTACCACTTATTTCCTCGCCCTTTTCTGACTTATTTTCCGCCCTTATTATTGGTTTTCCCTTATTTCTCCCTTCTGAAAACAAGACTTGTATGGTATTGTCCCGCATTTCAATTGGACCTTATTCCATGTTTTCCTCTTAAGTTTATGAGTCTTTCACTAAATATCCTTTGCATTTACTTCTGGTTATGCTCCCTGGAAACTCCTTTGGTTTCCTGTCTACCATGCTCTTTCCCCACTACACCTCACGACTTATTTCTACCCTTTTCCTGACTTATTTCCACCATTATTATTGCTTTTCCCTTGTTTCACCTTTCTAAAAATGAAACTTGTATGGTTTTGTCTAAACTTGGTTATTTCCGCATTTCAATTTGATCTCGATCCAAGTTTTCCCCTTAAACTGTACGAGTCTTTCACTAATTTTACTTCACATTTACTTTTGGTTCTACTGCCTGGAAACTCCTTCTGGTTCCTGTCCACCATTCTCGTGGCCTACTGCATATTACCACTTATTTCTGCCCTTTTACTGACTTATTTTCCGCCCTTATTATTGCTTTTCCTTTATTTTTCCTTCCTGAAAACAAGACTTGTATGGTATTCTCTAAACTTGATTGTTTCCGCGTTTCAATTGGAACTTATTCCAAGTTTTCCCCTCAAGTTTATGAGTGTTTCACTAAATATCCTTCGCATTTACTTTTGGTTGTGCTTCCTAGAAACTCCTTCGGTTTCCGGTCTACCATGCTCGTTCCCTACTACACCTCACGACTTATTTCTACCCTTTTCCTGACTTATTTCCGCCGTTATTGTTGCTTTTCCCTTATTACACCTTTCTAAAAATGAGACTTGTATGGGTTTGTCCAAACTTGGTTATTTCCGCATTTCAATTTGCATCGTCCTAAGTTTTTCCCTTAAACTGTACGAGTCTTTTCGTAAATTTACTTCACATTGACTTTTGGTTCTGCTGGCTGGAAACTCCTTCTGGTTTCTGTCCACCATGCTCGTGGCCTACTGCATATTACCACTTATTTCTGCCCTTTTCTGACTTATTTTCCGCCCTTATTATTGGTTTTCCCTTATTTCTCCTTTACGTAAACAAGACTTGTATGGTATTGTCCCGCATTTCAATTGGACCTTATTCCATGTTTTCCTCTTAAGTTTATGAGTCTTTCACTAAATATCCTTTGCATTTACTTGGTTATGCTCCCCGGAAACTCCTTTGGTTTCCCGTCTACCATGCTCTTTCCCCACTACACCTCACGACTTATTTCTACCCTTTTCCCCGACTTATTTCCGCCATTATTATTGCTTTTCCCTTGTTTCACCTTTCTAAAAATGAAACTTGTATGGTTTTGTCTAAACTTGGTTATTTCCGCATTTCAATTTGATCTCGATCCAAGTTTTCCCCTTAAACTGTACGAGTCTTTCACTAATTTTACTTCACATTTACTTTTGGTTCTACTTTTGCTCGGAAACACCTTCTGGTTCCTGTCCACCATTCTCGTGGCCTACTGCATATTACTACTTATTTCTGCCCTTTAACTGACTTATTTTCCGCCCTTATTATTGCTTTTCCTTTATTTCTCCTTCCTAAAAACAAGACTTGTATGGTATTCTCTAAACTTGATTGTTTCCGCATTTCAATTGGAACTTATTCCATGTTTTCCCCTCAAGTTTATGAGTGTTTCACTAAATATCCTTCACATTTTCTTTTGGTTGTGCTTCCTAGAAACTCCTTCGGTTTCCGGTCTACCATGCTCGTTCCCTACTACACCTCACGACTTATTTCTACCCTTTTCCCCGACTTATTTCCGCCGTTATTGTTGCTTTTCCCTTATTACACCTTTCTAAAAATGAGACTTGTGTGGGTTTTTCCAAACTTGGTTATTTCCGCATTTCAATTTGAAATCGTCCTAAGTTTTTCCCTTAAACTGTACGAGTCTTTTCGTAAATTTACTTCACATTGACTTTTGGTTTTGTTGCCTGGAAACTCCTTCTGGTTTCTGTCCACCATGCTCGTGGCCTACTGCATATTACCACTTATTTCTGCCCTTTTTCTGACTTATTTTCCGCCCTTATTATTGGTTTTCCCTTATTTCTCCTTTCTGAAAACAAGACTTGTATGGTATTGTCGCGCATTTCAATTGGACCTTATTCCATGTTTTCCTCTTAAGTTTATGAGTCTTTCACTAAATATCCTTTGCATTTACTTCTGGTTATGCTCCCTGGAAACTCCTTTGGTTTCCTGTCTACCATGCTCTTTCCCTACTACACCTCACGACTTATTTCTTCCCTTTTCCTGACTTATTTCCGCCATTATTATTGCTTTTCCCTTGTTTCACCTTTCTAAAAACGAAACTTGTATGGTTTTGTCTAAACTTGGTTATTTCCGCATTTCAATTTGATCTCGATCCAAGTTTTCCCCTTAAACTGTACGAGTCTTTCACTAATTTTACTTCACATTTACTTTTGGTTCTACTGCCTGGAAACTCCTTCTGGTTCCTGTCCACCATTCTCGTGGCCTACTGCATATTACCACTTATTTCTGCCCTTTTACTGACTTATTTTCCGCCCTTATTATTGCTTTTCCTTTATTTTTCCTTCCTGAAAACAAGACTTGTATGGTATTCTCTAAACTTGATTGTTTCCGCATTTCAATTGGAACTTATTCCAAGTTTTCCCCTCAAGTTTATGAGTGTTTCACTAAATATCCTTCGCATTTACTTTTGGTTGTGCTTCCTAGAAACTCCTTCGGTTTCCGGTCTACCATGCTCGTTCCCTACTACACCTCACGACTTATTTCTACCCTTTTCCCCGACTTATTCCCGCCGTTATTGTTGCTTTTCCCTTATTACACCTTTCTAAAAATGAGACTTGTATGGGTTTGTCCAAACTTGGTTATTTCCGCATTTCAATTTGCATCGTCCTAAGTTTTTCCCTTAAACCGTACGAGTCTTTTCGTAAATTTACTTCACATTGACTTTTGGTTCTCGCCGCCCGGAAACTCCTTCGGTTTCGTCCACCATGCTCGTGGCCTACCGCATATTACCACTTATTTCTGCCCTTTTCTGACTTATTTTCCGCACTTATTATTGGTTTTCCCTTATTTCTCCCTTCTGAAAACAAGACTTGTATGGTATTGTCCCGCATTTCAATTGGACCTTATTCCATGTTTTCCTCTTAAGTTTATGAGTCTTTCACTAAATATCCTTTGCATTTACTTCTGGTTATGCTCCCTGGAAACTCCTTTGGTTTCCTGTCTACCATGCTCTTTCCCCACTACACCTCACGACTTATTTCTACCCTTTTCCTGACTTATTTCCACCATTATTATTGCTTTTCCCTTGTTTCACCTTTCTAAAAATGAAACTTGTATGGTTTTGTCTAAACTTGGTTATTTCCGCATTTCAATTTGATCTCGATCCAAGTTTTCCCCTTAAACTGTACGAGTCTTTCACTAATTTTACTTCACATTTACTTTTGGTTCTACTGCCTGGAAACACCTTCGGTTCCCGTCCACCATTCTCGTGGCCTACCGCATATTACCACTTATTTCTCGCCCTTTTACCGACTTATTTTCCGCCCTTATTATTGCTTTTCCTTTATTTTTCCTTCCTGAAAACAAGACTTGTATGGTATTCTCTAAACTTGATTGTTTCCGCGTTTCAATTGGAACTTATTCCAAGTTTTCCCCTCAAGTTTATGAGTGTTTCACTAAATATCCTTCGCATTTACTTTTGGTTGTGCTTCCTAGAAACTCCTTCGGTTTCCGGTCTACCATGCTCGTTCCCTACTACACCTCACGACTTATTTCTACCCTTTTCCCCGACTTATTTCCGCCGTTATTGTTGCTTTTCCCTTATTACACCTTTCTAAAAATGAGACTTGTATGGGTTTGTCCAAACTTGGTTATTTCCGCATTTCAATTTGCATCGTCCTAAGTTTTTCCCTTAAACTGTACGAGTCTTTTCGTAAATTTACTTCACATTGACTTTTGGTTCTGCTGGCTGGAAACTCCTTCTGGTTTCTGTCCACCATGCTCGTGGCCTACTGCATATTACCACTTATTTCTGCCCTTTTCTGACTTATTTTCCGCCCTTATTATTGGTTTTCCCTTATTTCTCCTTTCTGTAAACAAGACTTGTATGGTATTGTCCCGCATTTCAATTGGACCTTATTCCATGTTTTCCTCTTAAGTTTATGAGTCTTTCACTAAATATCCTTTGCATTTACTTCTGGTTATGCTCCCTGGAAACTCCTTTGGTTTCCCGTCTACCATGCTCTTTCCCCACTACACCTCACGACTTATTTCTACCCTTTTCCCCGACTTATTTCCGCCATTATTATTGCTTTTCCCTTGTTTCACCTTTCTAAAAATGAAACTTGTATGGTTTTGTCTAAACTTGGTTATTTCCGCATTTCAATTTGATCTCGATCCAAGTTTTCCCCTTAAACTCGTACGAGTCTTTCACTAATTTTACTTCACATTTACTTTTGGTTCTACTGCCTGGAAACACCTTCTGGTTCCTGTCCACCATTCTCGTGGCCTACTGCATATTACTACTTATTTCTGCCCTTTAACTGACTTATTTTCCGCCCTTATTATTGCTTTTCCTTTATTTCTCCTTCCTAAAAACAAGACTTGTATGGTATTCTCTAAACTTGATTGTTTCCGCATTTCAATTGGAACTTATTCCATGTTTTCCCCTCAAGTTTATGAGTGTTTCACTAAATATCCTTCACATTTTCTTTTGGTTGTGCTTCCTAGAAACTCCTTCGGTTTCCGGTCTACCATGCTCGTTCCCTACTACACCTCACGACTTATTTCTACCCTTTTCCTGACTTATTTCCGCCGTTATTGTTGCTTTTCCCTTATTACACCTTTCTAAAAATGAGACTTGTGTGGGTTTTTCCAAACTTGGTTATTTCCGCATTTCAATTTGAAATCGTCCTAAGTTTTTCCCTTAAACTGTACGACTCTTTTCATAAATTTACTTCACATTGACTTTTGGTTTTGTTGCCTGGAAACTCCTTCTGGTTTCTGTCCACCATGCTCGTGGCCTACTACATATTACCACTTATTTCTGCCCTTTTTCTGACTTATTTTCCGCCCTTATTATTGGTTTTCCCTTATTTCTCCTTTCTGAAAACAAGACTTGTATGGTATTGTCGCGCATTTCAATTGGACCTTATTCCATGTTTTCCTCTTAAGTTTATGAGTCTTTCACTAAATATCCTTTGCATTTACTTCTGGTTATGCTCCCTGGAAACTCCTTTGGTTTCCCGTCTACCATGCTCTTTCCCTACTACACCTCACGACTTATTTCTACCCTTTTCCTGACTTATTTCCGCCATTATTATTGCTTTTCCCTTGTTGCACCTTTCTAAAAACGAAACTTGTATGGTTTTGTCTAAACTTGGTTATTTCCGCATTTCAATTTGATCTCGATCCAAGTTTTCCCCTTAAACTGTACGAGTCTTTCACTAATTTTACTTCACATTTACTTTTGGTTCTACCGCCCGGAAACTCCTTCGGTTCCCGTCCACCATTCTCGTGGCCTACCGCATATTACCACTTATTTCTCGCCTTTTACCGACTTATTTTCCGCCCTTATTATTGCTTTTCCTTTATTTCTCCTTCCTGAAAACAAGACTTGTATGGTATTCTCTAAACTTGATTGTTTCCGCATTTCAATTGGAACTTATTCCAAGTTTTCCCCTCAAGTTTATGAGTGTTTCACTAAATATCCTTCGCATTTACTTTTGGTTGTGCTTCCTAGAAACTCCTTCGGTTTCCGGTCTACCATGCTCGTTCCCTACTACACCTCACGACTTATTTCTACCCTTTTCCTGACTTATTTCCGCCGTTATTGTTGCTTTTCCCTTATTAAACCTTTCTAAAAACGAGACTTGTATGGGTTTTTCCAAACTTGGTTATTTCCGCATTTCCATATGAAAACGTTCTAAGTTTTTCCCTTAAACTGTACGAGTCTTTTCCTAAATTTACTTCACATTTACTTTTGGTTTTGCTGCCTGGAAACTCCTTCTGGTTTTTGTCCACCATGCTCGCGGCCTATTGCATATTACCACATATTTCTGCCCTTTTTGTTACTTATTTTCCGCCCTTATTATTGCTTTTCCCTTATTTCTCCTTTTTGAAAACAAGACTTGTATGGTATTGTCCCGCATTTCAATTGGAACTTATTCCATGTTTCCCCTTACGTTTATGAGTCTTTAACTAAATATCCTTCGCATTTACTTCTGGTTATGCTCCCTGGAAACACCTTCGGTTTCCTGTCTACCATGCTCGTTCCCTACTACACCTCAGAACTTATTTCTACTCTTTGATTGACTTATTTCCGCCATTATTGTTACTTTTCCCTTGTTTCTCCTTTCTAAAAATGAGACTTGTATGATTTTGTCTAAACTTGGTTATTACCGCATTTCAATTTGAACTCGTTCCAAGTTTTTTCCTTAAACTGTACGCGTCTTTCACTAAATTTACTTCGTATTTACTTTTGGTTACTGTTGCCGCCCGGAAACTCCTTCAGTTACCGTCCACCATGCTCGTGGCCTACCGCATATTACAACTTATTTCTACCCTTTTTCGACTTATTTTCCGCAGTTATTATTGCGTTTCCCTTATTTCTCCTTTCTGAAAACAAGACTTGTATGGTATTGTCCCGCATTTCAATTGGAACTTATTCCATGTTTTCCCCTTACGTTTATGAGTCTTTCACTAAATATCCTTCGCATTGACTTCTTATTCCGCTTGCCTCGGAAACTCCTTCGGTTTCTGTCTACCATGCTCGTTCCCTACTACACCTCACAACTTATTTCTGCCCTTTCCCTGACTTATTTCCGCCCTTATTATTGCTTTTCCCTTGTTTATTGTTTCTAAAAACGAGACTTGTATGGTTTTTTCTAAACTTGGTTATTACCGCATTTCAATTTGAACACGTTCCAAGTTTTTCTCTTAAACTGTACGAGTCTTTCACTAAATGTACTTCTCATTTACTTTTGGTTCTGATGCCTAGAAATTCCTTCTAGTTCATGTCCACCGTGCTCATGGCCTACTACATATTACCACTTATTTATGCCCTTTTTCTGACTTATTTTCCGCCCATATTATTTCTTTTCCCTTATTTCTCCTTTCTGAAAACAAGACTTGTTTGGTATTGTCTAAACTTGATTGTTTCCACATTTAAATAGAAACTTATTCCATGTTTTCCCCTTAAGCTTATGAGCCTTTCACTAAATATCCTTCGCATTTACTTGTTTTTGCTCCCTCGGAAACTCCTTCGGTTTCCGTCTACCATACATATTCCCTACAACACCTCACGACTTATTTCTACCCTTTTCTAGACTTATTTCCACCATTGTTGTTGCTTTTCCCTTGTTTCTCCTTTCTAAACAAGATTGTATGGTTTGTCTAAACTGGTTATTTCCGCATTCATGAACTCGGTCTAAGTTTTTCGATAAACGAGCTTTCCTAAATTTACTTCTCATTTACTTTTGGTTCCTCTTCCCCCCTCCCTCCCCCCCCCCCCCCCCCCCTCTCCCCCCTCCCTATCCTTTCACGACTTATTTCCGCCTTATTATTGCTTTTCCCTTGTTTATTGTTTCTAAAAACGAGACTTGTATGGTTTTTCTAAACTTGGTTATTACCGCATTTCAATTTGAACACGTTCCAAGTTTTTCTCTTAAACCATACGAGTCTTTCACTAAATGTACTTCTCATTTACTTTTGGTTACGATGCCTAGAAATTCCTTCTAGTTCATGTCCACCGTGCTCATGGCCTACTACATATTACCACTTATTTATGCCCTTTTTCGACTTATTTTCCGCCCATATTATTTCTTTTCCCTTATTTCTCCTTTACGAAAACAAGACTTGTTTGGTATTGTCTAAACTTGATTGTTTCCACATTTAAATAGAAACTTATTCCATGTTTTCCCCTTAAGCTTATGAGCCTTTCACTAAATATCCTTCGCATTTACTTCTGTTTTTGCTCCCTGGAAACTCCTTCGGTTTCCTGTCTACCATACATATTCCCTACAACACCTCACGACTTATTTCTACCCTTTTCTAGACTTATTTCCACCATTGTTGTTGCTTTTCCCTTGTTTCTCCTTTCTAAAAACAAGACTTGTATGGTTTTGTCTAAACTTGGTTATTTCCGCATTTCAATTTGAACTCGGTCTAAGTTTTTTCGATAAAGCGTAAGAGCCTTTCACTAAATTTACTTCTCATTTACTTTTGGTTCGATGCCTAGAAACTCGTTCTAGTTCATCGTCCACCATGCTCGTGGCCTACTGCATATTACCACTTATTTATGGCCTTTTTCGACTTATTTTCAGCCCTTATTATTGCTTTTCCTTTATTTCTCCTTTCGAAAACGGACTTCTATGGTATTGTCTAAACTTGATTGTTTCCGCATTTCAATAGGAACTTATTCCATGTTTTCCCCTTATGTTTATGAGTCTTTCACTAAATATCCTTCGCATTTACTTCTGTTTTTGCTCCCTGGAAACTCCTTTGGTTTCCTGTCTACCATACTTGTTCCCTACAACACCTCAAGACTTATTTCTACCCTTTTCTAGACTTATTTCAACCGTTGTTGTTGCTTTTCCCTTGTTTCTCCTTTCTAAAAACAAGACTTGTATGGTTTTGTCTAAACTTGGTTATTTCCGCATTTCAATTTGAACTCGGTCTAAGTTTTTCGATAAGCGTAAGAGAGCCTTTCACTAAATTTACTTCTCATTTACTTTTGGTTCGATGCCTAGAAACTCGTTCTAGTTCCCGTCCACCATGCTCGTGGCCTACTGCATATTACCACTTATTTATGGCCTTTTTCGACTTATTTTCAGCCCTTATTATTGCTTTTCCTTTATTTCTCCTTTCGAAAACAGGGACTTCTATGGTATTGTCTAAACTTGATTGTTTCCGCATTTCAATAGGAACTTATTCCATGTTTTCCCCTTATGTTTATGAGTCTTTCACTAAATATCCTTCGCATTTACTTCTGTTTTTGCTCCCTGGAAACTCCTTCGGTTTCCTGTCTACCATACTTGTTTCCTACAACACCTCAAGACTTATTTCTACCCTTTACTAGACTTATTTCCACCGTTGTTGTTGCTTTTCCCTTGTTTCTCCTTTCTAAAAACAAGACTTGTATGGTTTTGTCTAAACTTGGTTATTTCCGCATTTCAAATAGACCTCGGTCTATGTTTTCCCCATAAACTGTAAGAGCCGTTCACTAAATTTACTTCGCATTTACTCTTTGTTCTACTGCCTGGAAAGTCCTTCTGGTTACTGTCCACCATGCTCGTGGCCTACTGCATATTACAACTTATTTCTCCCCTTTTTCTGACTTATTTTCCGCCCTTCAAATTGCTTTTCCCTTATTTCTCCTTTCTGAAAACAAGACTTGTATGGTATTGTCCCGCATTTCAATTGGAACTTATTCCATGTTTTCCCCTTACGTTTATGAGTCTTTCACTAAATATCCTTCGCATTGACTTCTTGTTCCGCTGCCTGGAAACTCCTTCGGTTTCCTGTCTACCATGCTCGTTCCCTACTACACCTCACAACTTATTTCTGCCCTTTGCCTGACTTATTTCCGCCCTTATTATTGCTTTTCCCTTGTTTATCCTTTCTAAGAACGAGAGTTGTATGGTTTTGTCTAAACTTGGTTATTACCGCATTTCAATTTGAACTCGTTCCAAGTTTTTTCCTTAAACTGTACGCGTCTTTCACTAAATTTACTTCGTATTTACTTTTGGTTCTGCTGCCTGGAAACTCCTTCTGGTTACTGTCCACCATGCTCGTGGCCTACTGCATATTACAACTTATTTCTACCCTTTTTCTGACTTATTTTCCGCAGTTATTATTGCGTTTCCCTTATTTCTCCTTTCTGAAAACAAGACTTGTATGGTATTGTCCCGCATTTCAATTGGAACTTATTCCATGTTTTCCCCTTACGTTTATGAGTCTTTCACTAAATATCCTTCGCATTGACTTCTTATTCCGCTGCCTGGAAACTCCTTCGGTTTCCTGTCTACCATGCTCGTTCCCTACTACACCTCACAACTTATTTCTGCCCTTTCCCTGACTTATTTCCGCCCTTATTATTGCTTTTCCCTTGTTTATTGTTTCTAAAAACGAGACTTGTATGGTTTTTTCTAAACTTGGTTATTACCGCATTTCAATTTGAACACGTTCCAAGTTTTTCTCTTAAACTGTACGAGTCTTTCACTAAATGTACTTCTCATTTACTTTTGGTTCTGATGCCTAGAAATTCCTTCTAGTTCATGTCCACCGTGCTCATGGCCTACTACATATTACCACTTATTTATGCCCTTTTTCGACTTATTTTCCGCCCATATTATTTCTTTTCCCTTATTTCTCCTTTCTGAAAACAAGACTTGTTTGGTATTGTCTAAACTTGATTGTTTCCACATTTAAATAGAAACTTATTCCATGTTTTCCCCTTAAGCTTATGAGCCTTTCACTAAATATCCTTCGCATTTACTTCTTTTTTGCTCCCTGGAAACTCCTTCGGTTTCTGTCTACCATACATATTCCCTACAACACCTCACGACTTATTTCTACCCTTTTCTAGACTTATTTCCACCATTGTTGTTGCTTTTCCCTTGTTTCTCCTTTCTAAAAACAAGACTTGTATGGTTTTGTCTAAACTTGGTTATTTCCGCATTTCAATTTGAACTCGGTCTAAGTTTTTCGATAAACTGTAAGAGCCTTTCACTAAATTTACTTCTCATTTACTTTTGGTTCTGATGCCTAGAAACTCGTTCTAGTTCCTGTCCACCATGCTCGTGGCCTACTGCATATTACCACTTATTTATGGCCTTTTTCTGACTTATTTTCAGCCCTTATTATTGCTTTTCCTTTATTTCTCCTTTCTGAAAACAGGACTTCTATGGTATTGTCTAAACTTGATTGTTTCCGCATTTCAATAGGAACTTATTCCATGTTTTCCCCTTATGTTTATGAGTCTTTCACTAAATATCCTTCGCATTTACTTCATTTTTGCTCCCCGGAAACTCCTTTGGTTTCTGTCTACCATACTTGTTCCCTACAACACCTCAAGACTTATTTCTACCCTTTTCTAGACTTATTTCAACCGTTGTTGTTGCTTTTCCCTTGTTTCTCCTTTCTAAAAACAAGACTTGTATGGTTTTGTCTAAACTTGGTTATTTCCGCATTTCAATTTGAACTCGGTCTAAGTTTTTCGATAAACTGTAAGAGCCTTTCACTAAATTTACTTCTCATTTACTTTTGGTTCTCGATGCCTAGAAACTCGTTCTAGTTCCCGTCCACCATGCTCGTGGCCTACTGCATATTACCACTTATTTATGGCCTTTTTCTGACTTATTTTCAGCCCTTATTATTGCTTTTCCTTTATTTCTCCTTTCTGAAAACAGGACTTCTATGGTATTGTCTAAACTTGATTGTTTCCGCATTTCAATAGGAACTTATTCCATGTTTTCCCCTTATGTTTATGAGTCTTTCACTAAATATCCTTCGCATTTACTTCTGTTTTTGCTCCCTGGAAACTCCTTCGGTTTCCCGTCTACCATACTTGTTTCCTACAACACCTCAAGACTTATTTCTACCCTTTACTAGACTTATTTCCACCGTTGTTGTTGCTTTTCCCTTGTTTCTCCTTTCTAAAAACAAGACTTGTATGGTTTTGTCTAAACTTGGTTATTTCCGCATTTCAAATAGACCTCGGTCTATGTTTTCCCCATAAACCGCAAGAGCCGTTCACTAAATTTACTTCGCATTTACTCTTTGTTCTACTGCCTGGAAAGTCCTTCTGGTTACTGTCCACCATGCTCGTGGCCTACTGCATATTACAACTTATTTCTCCCCTTTTTCTGACTTATTTTCCGCCCTTCAAATTGCTTTTCCCTTATTTCTCCTTTCTGAAAACAAGACTTGTATGGTATTGTCCCGCATTTCAATTGGAACTTATTCCATGTTTTCCCCTTACGTTTATGAGTCTTTCACTAAATATCCTTCGCATTGACTTCTTGTTCCGCCCTTCGGAAACTCCTTCGGTTTCCTGTCTACCATGCTCGTTCCCTACTACACCTCACAACTTATTTCTGCCCTTTGCCTGACTTATTTCCGCCCTTATTATTGCTTTTCCCTTGTTTATCCTTTCTAAGAACGAGAGTTGTATGGTTTTGTCTAAACTTGGTTATTACCGCATTTCAATTTGAACACGTTCCAAGTTTTTCTCTTAAAGTGTACGAGTCTTTCACTAAATTTACTTCTCATTTACTTTTGGTTGTGATGCCTAGAAATTCCTTCTAGTTCCTGTCCCCCGTGCTCATGGCCTACTACATATTACCACTTATTTCTGCCCTTTTTCTGACTTATTTTTCGCCCATATTATTGCTTTTCCCTTATTTTTCCTTTCTGAAAACAAGAATTGTATGGTATTGTCTAAACTTGATTGTTTCCGCATTTCAATAGCAACTTATTCCATGTTCCCCCCTTAAGTTTATGAGTCTTTCACTAAATATCCTTCTCATTTACTTCTGTTTTTGCTCCCTGGAAACTCCTTGGGTTTCCTGTCTACCATACTTGTTCCCTACAACACCTCAAGACTTATTTCTACCCTTTTCTAGACTTATTTCCACCGTTGTTGTTGCTTTTCCCTTGTTTCTCCTTTCTAAAAACAAGACTTGTATGGTTTTGTCTAAACTTGGTTATTTCCGCATTTCAATTTGAACTCGGTCTAAGTTTTTCCATAAACTGTAAGAGCCTTTCACTAAATTTACATCGCATTTACTCTTTGTTCTACTGCCTGGAAACTCCTTCTGGTTACTGTCCACCATGCTCGTTGCCTACTGCATATTACAACTTATTTCTCCCCTTTTTCTGACTTATTTTCCGTACTTATTATTGCGTTTCCCTTATTTCTCCTTTCTGAAAACAAGACTTGTATGGTATTGTCCCGCATTTCAATTGGAACTTATTCCATGTTTTCCCCTTACGTTTATGAGTCTTTCACTAAATATCCTTCGCATTGACTTCTTGTTCCGCTGCTCGGAAACTCCTTCGGTTTCCTCGTCTACCATGCTCGTTCCCTACTACACCTCACAACTTATTTCGCCCTTTCCCCGACTTATTTCCGTCCTTATTATTGCTTTTCCCTTGTTTATCCTTTCTAAAAACGAGACTTGTATGGTTTTGTCTAAACTTGGTTATTACCGCATTTCAATTTGAACACATTCCAAGTTTTTCTGTTAAATTGTACGAGTCTTTCACTAAATGTACTTCTCATTTACTTTTGGTTCTGATGCCTAGAAATTCCTTCTAGTTCTTGTCCACCGTGCTCATGGCCTACTACATATTACCACTTATTTCTGCCCTTTTTCTGACTTATTTTCCGCCCATATTATTTCTTTTCCCTTATTTCTCCAATCGAAAACAAGACTTGTTTGGTATTGTCTAAACTTGATTGTTTCCGCATTTCAATAGGAACTTATTCCATGTTTTCCCCTTAAGCTTATGAGTCTTTCACTAAATATCCTTCGCATTTACTTCTGTTTTTGCTCCCTGGAAACTCCTTCGGTTTCCTGTCTACCATACATATTCCCTACAACACCTCACGACTTATTTCTACCCTTTTCTAGACTTATTTCCACCATTGTTGTTGCTTTTCCCTTGTTTCTCCTTTCTAAAAACAAGACTTGTATGGTTTTGTCTAAACTTGGTTATTTCCGCATTTCAATTTGAACTCGGTCTAAGTTTTTCGATAAACTCGTAAGAGCCTTTCACTAAATTTACTTCTCATTTACTTTTGATTCGATGCCTAGAAACTCGTTCTAGTTCCCGTCCACCATGCTCGTGGCCTACCGCATATTACCACTTATTTATGGCCTTTTTCGACTTATTTTCAGCCCTTATTATTGCTTTTCCTTTATTTCTCCTTTACGAAAACGGGACTTCTATGGTATTGTCTAAACTTGATTGTTTCCGCATTTCAATAGGAACTTATTCCATGTTTTCCCCTTATGTTTATGAGTCTTTCACTAAATATCCTTCGCATTTACTTGTTTTTGCTCCCCGGAAACTCCTTCGGTTTCCGTCTACCATACTTGTTTCCTACAACACCTCAAGACTTATTTCTACCCTTTACTAGACTTATTTCCACCGTTGTTGTTGCTTTTCCCTTGTTTCTCCTTTCTAAAAACAAGACTTGTATGGTTTTGTCTAAACTTGGTTATTTCCGCATTTCAATTAGACCTCGGTCTATGTTTTCGCCATAAACTGTAAGAGCCGTTCACTAAATTTACTTCGCATTTACTCTTTGTTCTACTGCATGGAAACTCCTTCTGGTTACTGTCCACCATGCTCGTGGCCTACTGCATATTACAACTTATTTCTCCCCTTTTTTCGACTTATTTTCCGCCCTTCAAATTGCTTTTCCCTTATTTCTCCTTTCTGAAAACAAGACTTGTATGGTATTGTCCCGCATTTCAATTGGAACTTATTCCATGTTTTCCCCTTACGTTTATGAGTCTTTCACTAAATATCCTTCGCATTGACTTCTTGTTCCGCCGCCCGGAAACTCCTTCGGTTTCCTCGTCTACCATGCTCGTTCCCTACTACACCTCACAACTTATTTCTGCCCTTTGCCTGACTTATTTCCGCCCTTATTATTGCTTTTCCCTTGTTTATCCTTTCTAAGAACGAGAGTTGTATGGTTTTGTCTAAACTTGGTTATTACCGCATTTCAATTTGAACACGTTCCAAGTTTTTCTCTTAAAGTGTACGAGTCTTTCACTAAATTTACTTCTCATTTACTTTTGGTTGTGATGCCTAGAAATTCCTTCTAGTTCCTGTCCCCCGTGCTCATGGCCTACTACATATTACCACTTATTTCTGCCCTTTTTCTGACTTATTTTCCGCCCATATTATTGCTTTTCCCTTATTTTTCCTTTCTGAAAACAAGAATTGTATGGTATTGTCTAAACTTGATTGTTTCCGCATTTCAATAGCAACTTATTCCATGTTCCCCCCTTAAGTTTATGAGTCTTTCACTAAATATCCTTCTCATTTACTTCTGTTTTTGCTCCCCGGAAACTCCTTGGGTTTCCCGTCTACCATACTTGTTCCCTACAACACCTCAAGACTTATTTCTACCCTTTTCTAGACTTATTTCCACCGTTGTTGTTGCTTTTCCCTTGTTTCTCCTTTCTAAAAACAAGACTTGTATGGTTTTGTCTAAACTTGGTTATTTCCGCATTTCAATTTGAACTCGGTCTAAGTTTTTCCATAAACCGTAAGAGCCTTTCACTAAATTTACATCACATTTACTCTTTGTTCTACTGCCTGGAAACTCCTTCTGGTTACTGTCCACCATGCTCGTTGCCTACTGCATATTACAACTTATTTCTCCCCTTTTTCTGACTTATTTTCCGTACTTATTATTGCGTTTCCCTTATTTCTCCTTTCTGAAAACAAGACTTGTATGGTATTGTCCCGCATTTCAATTGGAACTTATTCCATGTTTTCCCCTTACGTTTATGAGTCTTTCACTAAATATCCTTCGCATTGACTTCTTGTTCCGCCGCTTCGGAAACTCCTTCGGTTTCCTCGTCTACCATGCTCGTTCCCTACTACACCTCACAACTTATTTCTCGCCCTTTCCCCGACTTATTTCCGTCCTTATTATTGCTTTTCCCTTGTTTATCCTTTCTAAAAACGAGACTTGTATGGTTTTGTCTAAACTTGGTTATTACCGCATTTCAATTTGAACACATTCCAAGTTTTTCTCGTTAAATTGTACGAGTCTTTCACTAAATGTACTTCTCATTTACTTTTGGTTCTGATGCCTAGAAATTCCTTCTAGTTCTTGTCCACCGTGCTCATGGCCTACTACATATTACCACTTATTTCTGCCCTTTTTCTGACTTATTTTCCGCCCATATTATTTCTTTTCCCTTATTTCTCCAATCTGAAAACAAGACTTGTTTGGTATTGTCTAAACTTGATTGTTTCCGCATTTCAATAGGAACTTATTCCATGTTTTCCCCTTAAGCTTATGAGTCTTTCACTAAATATCCTTCGCATTTACTTCTGTTTTTGCTCCCTGGAAACTCCTTCGGTTTCCTGTCTACCATACATATTCCCTACAACACCTCACGACTTATTTCTACCCTTTTCTAGACTTATTTCCACCGTTGTTGTTGCTTTTCCCTTTTTTTCTCCTTTCTAAAAACAAGACTTGTATGGTTTTGTCTAAACTTGGTTATTTCCGCATTTCAATTTGAACTGGGTCTATGTTTTTCCCATAAACTGTAAGAGCCTTTCACTAAATTTACTTCGCATTTACTCTTTGTTCTACTGCCTGGAAACTCCTTCTGGTTACTGTCCACCATGCTCGTGGCCTACTGCATATTACAACTTATTTCTCCCCTTTTTCTGACTTATTTTCCGCCCTTATTATTGGTTTTCGCTTATTTCTCCTTTATGAAAACAAGACTTGTATGGTATTGTCCCGCATTTCAATTGGAACTTATTCCATGTTTTCCCCTTTTGTTTATGAGTCTTTCATTAAATATCCTTCGCATTGACTTCTTGTTCCGCTGCCTGGAAACTCCTTCGGTTTCCTGTCTACCATGCTCGTTCCCTACTACACCTCACAACTTATTTCTGCCCTTTCCCTGACTTATTTCCGTCCTTATTATTGCTTTTCCCTTGTTTATCCTTTCTAAAAACGAGACTTGTATGGTTTTGTCTAAACTTGGTTATTACCGCATTTCAATTTGAACACATTCCAAGTTTTTCTCTTAAATTGTACGAGTCTTTCACTAAATGTACTTCTCATTTACTTTTGGTTCTGATGCCTAGAAATTCCTTCTAGTTATTGTCCACCGTGCTCATGGCCTACTACATATTACCACTTATTTCTGCCCTTTTTCTGACTTATTTTCCGCCCATATTATTTCTTTTCCCTTATTTCTCCTTTCTGAAAACAAGACTTGTTTGGTATTGTCTAAACTTGATTGTTTCCGCATTTCAATAGGAACTTATTCCATGTTTTCCCCTTAAGCTTATGAGTCTTTCACTAAATATCCTTCGCATTTACTTCTGTTTTTGCTCCCTGGAAACTCCTTCGGTTTCCTGTCTACCATACATATTCCCTACAACACCTCACAACTTATTTCTACCCTTTTCTAGACTTATTTCCACCGTTGTTGTTGCTTTTCCCTTTTTTCTCCTTTCTAAAAACAAGACTTGTATGGTTTTGTCTAAACTTGGTTATTTCCGCATTTCAATTTGAACTCGGTCTAAGTTTTTCCATAAACTATAAGAGCCTTTCACTAAATTTACTTCGCATTTACTCTTTGTACTACTGCCTGGAAACTCCTTCTAGTTACTGTCCACCATGCTCGTGGCCTACTGCATATTACAACTTATTTCTTCCCTTTTTCTGACTTATTTTCCGCACTTATTATTGCGTTTCCCTTATTTCTCCTTTCTGAAAACAAGACTTGTATGGTATTGTCCCGCATTTCAATTGGAACTTATTCCATGTTTTCCCCTTACGTTTATGAGTCTTTCACTAAATATCCTTCGCATTGACTTCTTGTTCCGCCGCTCCGGAAACTCCTTCGGTTTCCTGTCTACCATGCTCGTTCCCTACTACACCTCACAACTTATTTCTACCCTTTCCCTGACTTATTTCCGCCCTTATTATTGTTTTTCCCTTGTTTATCGTTTCTAAAAACGAGACTTGTATGGTTTTGTCTAAACTTGGTTATTACCGCATTTCAATTTGAACACGTTCCAAGTTTTTCCCTTAAACTATACGAGTCTTTCACTAAATTTACTTCTCATTTACTTTTGGTTCTGATGCCTAGAAATTCCTTCTAGTTCCCGTCCCCCGTGCTCATGGCCTACTATATATTACCACTTATTTCGCCCTTTTTCGACTTATTTTCCGCCCATATTATTGCTTTTCCCTTATTTCTCCTTTCTGAAAACAAGACTTGTATGGTATTGTCTAAACTTGATTGTTTCCGCATTTCAATAGGAACTTATTCAATGTTTTCCCTTTAAGTTTATGAGTCTTTCACTAAATATCCTTCGCAATTACTTCTGTTTTTGCTCCCTGGAAACTCTTTCGGTTTCCTGTCCACCATACTTGTTCCCTACAACACCTCAAGACTTATTTCTACCCTTTTCTAGACTTATTTCCACCGTTTTTGTTGCTTTTCCCTTATTTCTTCTTTCTAAAAACAAGACTTGTATGGTTTTGTCTAAACTTAATTATTTCCGCATTTCAATTTGAACTCGGTCTATGTTTTCCCCATAAACTGTAAGAGCCTTTCACTAAATTTACGTCGCATTTACTCTTTGTTCTACTGCCTGGAAACTCCTTCGGTTACCGTCCACCATGCTCGTGGCCTACTGCATATTACAACTTATTTCTCCCCTTTTTCTGACTTATTTTCCGCCCTTATTATTGGTTTTCCCTTATTTCTCCTTTATGAATACAAGACTTGTATGGTATTGTCCCGCATTTCAATTGGAACTTATTCCATGTTTTCCCCTTTTGTTTATGAGTCTTTCACTAAATATCCTTGGCATTGACTTCTTGTTCCGCTGGCTGGAAACTCCTTCGGTTTCCTGTCTACCATGCTCGTTCCCTACTACACCTCACAACTTATTTCTGCCCTTTCCCTGACTTATTTCCGCCCTTATTATTGCTTTTCCCTTGTTTATCCTTTCTAAAAACGAGACTTGTATGGTTTTTTCCAAACTTGGTTATTACCGCATTTCAATTTGAACACGTTCCAAGTTTTTCTCTTAAACTGTACGAGTCTTTCACTAAATTTACTTCTCATTTACTTTTGGTTCTGATGCCTAGAAATTCCTTCTAGTTCCTGTCCACCGTGCTCATGGCCTACTACATATTACCACTTATTTCAGCCCTTTTTCTGACTTATTTTCCGCCCATATTATTGCTTTTCCCTTATTTCTCCTTTATGAAAACAAGACTTGTATGGTATTGTCTAAACTTGATTGTTTCCGCATTTCAATAGGAACTTATTCCATGTTTTCCCCTTAAGTTTATGAGTCTTTCACTAAATATCCTTCGCATTTACTTCTGTTTTTGCTCCCTAAAAACTCCTTTCGGTTTCCTGTCTACCATACTTGTTCCCTACAACACCTCAAGACTTATTTCTACCCTTTTCTAGACTTATTTCAACCGTTGTTGTTGCTTTTCCCTTATTTCTCCTTTCTAAAAACAAGACTTGTATGGTTTAGTCTAAACTTAATTATTTCCGCATTTCAATTTGAACTCGGTCTATGTTTTCCCCATAAACTGTAAGAGCCTTTCACTAAATTTACGTCGCATTTACTCTTTGTTCTACTGCCTGGAAACTCCTTTTGGTTACTGTCCACCATGCTCGTGGCCTACTGCATATTACAACTTATTTCTCCCCTTTTTCTGACTTATTTTCCGCCCTTATTATTGGTTTTCCCTTATTTCTCCTTTATGAAAACAAGACTTGTATGGTATTGTCCCGCATTTCAATTGGAACTTATTCCATGTTTTCCCCTTTTGTTTATGAGTCTTTCATTAAATATCCTTCGCATTGACTTCTTGTTCCGCTGGCTGGAAACTCCTTCGGTTTCCTGTCTACCATGCTCGTTCCCTACTACACCTCACAACTTATTTCTGCCCTTTCCCCGACTTATTTCCGCCCTTATTATTGCTTTTCCCTTGTTTATCCTTTCTAAAAACGAGACTTGTATGGTTTTTTCCAAACTTGGTTATTACCGCATTTCAATTTGAACACGTTCCAAGTTTTTCTCTTAAACCGTACGAGTCTTTCACTAAATTTACTTCTCATTTACTTTTGGTTCTGATGCCTAGAAATTCCTTCTAGTTCCTGTCCACCGTGCTCATGGCCTACTACATATTACCACTTATTTCTGCCCTTTTTCTGACTTATTTTCCGCCCATATTATTGCTTTTCCCTTATTTCTCCTTTATGAAAACAAGACTTGTATGGTATTGTCTAAACTTGATTGTTTCCGCATTTCAATAGGAACTTATTCCATGTTTTCCCCTTAAGTTTATGAGTCTTTCACTAAATATCCTTCGCATTTACTTCTGTTTTTGCTCCCTGGAAACTCCTTTGGTTTCCTGTCTACCATACTTGTTCCCTACAACACCTCAAGACTTATTTCTACCCTTTTCTAGACTTATTTCAACCGTTGTTGTTGCTTTTCCCTTGTTTCTCCTTTCTAAAAACAAGACTTGTATGGTTTTGTCTAAACTTGGTTATTTCCGCATTTCAATTTGAACTCGGTCTAAGTTTTTCCATAAACTGTAAGAGCCTTTCACTAAATTTACTTCGCATTTACTCTTTGTTCGACCGCCCGGAAACTCCTTCGGTTACCGTCCACCATGCTCGTTGCCTACTACATATTACAACTTATTTCTCCCCTTTTTCTGACTTATTTTCCGCCCTTATTATTGGTTTTCCCTTATTTCTCCTTTATGAAAACAAGACTTGTATGGTATTGTCCCGCATTTCAATTGGAACTTATTCCATGTTTTCCCCTTTTGTTTATGAGTCTTTCATTAAATATCCTTCGCATTGACTTCTTGTTCCGCTGCCTGGAAACTCCTTCGGTTTCCTGTCTACTATGCTCGTTCCCTACTACACCTCACAACTTATTTCTGCCCTTTCCCTGACTTATTTCCGCCCTTATTATTGTTTTTCCCTTGTTTATCATTTCTAAAAACGAGACTTGTATGGTTTTGTCTAAACTTGGTTATTACCGCATTTCAATTTGAACACGTTCCAAGTTTTTCCCTTAAACTATACGAGTCTTTCACTAGATTTACTTCTCATTTACTTTTGGTTCTGATGCCTAGAAATTCCTTCTAGTTCCTGCCCCCCGTGCTCATGGCCTACTATATATTACCACTTATTTCTCGCCCTTTTTCTGACTTATTTTCCGCCCATATTATTGCTTTTCCCTTATTTCTCCTTTCTGAAAACAAGACTTGTATGGTATTGTCTAAACTTGATTGTTTCCGCATTTCAATAGGAACTTATTCAATGTTTTCCCTTTAAGTTTATGAGTCTTTCACTAAATATCCTTCGCAGTCACTTCTGTTTTTGCTCCCTGGAAACTCTTTCGGTTTCCTGTCCACCATACTTGTTCCCTACAACACCTCAAGACTTATTTCTACCCTTTTCTAGACTTATTTCCACCGTTTTTGTTGCTTTTCCCTTATTTCTCCTTTCTAAAAACAAGACTTGTATGGTTTTGTCTAAACTTAATTATTTCCGCATTTCAATTTGAACTCGGTCTATGTTTTCCCCATAAACTGTAAGAGCCTTTCACTAAATTTACGTCGCATTTACTCTTTGTTCTACTGCCTGGAAACTCCTTTTGGTTACTGTCCACCATGCTCGTGGCCTACTGCATATTACAACTTATTTCTCCCCTTTTTCTGACTTATTTTCCGCCCTTATTATTGGTTTTCCCTTATTTCTCCTTTATGAAAACAAGACTTGTATGGTATTGTCCCGCATTTCAATTGGAACTTATTCCATGTTTTCCCCTTTTGTTTATGAGTCTTTCATTAAATATCCTTCGCATTGCCTTCTTGTTCCGCTGGCTGGAAACTCCTTCGGTTTCCTGTCTACCATGCTCGTTCCCTACTACACCTCACAACTTATTTCTGCCCTTTCCCTGACTTATTTCCGCCCTTATTATTGCTTTTCCCTTGTTTATCCTTTCTAAAAACGAGACTTGTATGGTTTTTTCCAAACTTGGTTATTACCGCATTTCAATTTGAACACGTTCCAAGTTTTTCTCTTAAACCGTACGAGTCTTTCACTAAATTTACTTCTCATTTACTTTTGGTTCCGATGCCTAGAAATTCCTTCTAGTTCCCGTCCACCGTGCTCATGGCCTACTACATATTACCACTTATTTCCTCGCCCTTTTTCTGACTTATTTTCCGCCCATATTATTGCTTTTCCCTTATTTCTCCTTTATGAAAACAAGACTTGTATGGTATTGTCTAAACTTGATTGTTTCCGCATTTCAATAGGAACTTATTCCATGTTTTCCCCTTAAGTTTATGAGTCTTTCACTAAATATCCTTCGCATTTACTTCGTTTTTGCTCCCTCGGAAACTCCTTTGGTTTCCCGTCTACCATACTTGTTCCCTACAACACCTCAAGACTTATTTCTACCCTTTTCTAGACTTATTTCAACCGTTGTTGTTGCTTTTCCCTTGTTTCTCCTTTCTAAAAACAAGACTTGTATGGTTTTGTCTAAACTTGGTTATTTCCGCATTTCAATTTGAACTCGGTCTAAGTTTTTCCATAAACTGTAAGAGCCTTTCACTAAATTTACTTCGCATTTACTCTTTGTTCGACTGCCTGGAAACTCCTTCTGGTTACTGTCCACCATGCTCGTTGCCTACTACATATTACAACTTATTTCTCCCCTTTTTCTGACTTATTTTCCGCCCTTATTATTGGTTTTCCCTTATTTCTCCTTTATGAAAACAAGACTTGTATGGTATTGTCCCGCATTTCAATTGGAACTTATTCCATGTTTTCCCCTTACGTTTATGAGTCTTTCACTAAATATCCTTCGCATTGACTTCTTGTTCCGCTGCCTGGAAACTCCTTCGGTTTCCTGTCTACTATGCTCGTTCCCTACTACACCTCACAACTTATTTCTGCCCTTTCCCTGACTTATTTCCGCCCTTATTATTGTTTTTCCCTTGTTTATCATTTCTAAAAACGAGACTTGTATGGTTTTGTCTAAACTTGGTTATTACCGCATTTCAATTTGAACACGTTCCAAGTTTTTCCCTTAAACTATACGAGTCTTTCACTAGATTTACTTCTCATTTACTTTTGGTTCTGATGCCTAGAAATTCCTTCTAGTTCCTGCCCCCCGTGCTCATGGCCTACTATATATTACCACTTATTTCTGCCCTTTTTCTGACTTATTTTCCGCCCATATTATTGCTTTTCCCTTATTTCTCCTTTCTGAAAACAAGACTTGTATGGTATTGTCTAAACTTGATTGTTTCCGCATTTCAATAGGAACTTATTCAATGTTTTCCCTTTAAGTTTATGAGTCTTTCACTAAATATCCTTCGCAGTCACTTCTGTTTTTGCTCCCTGGAAACTCTTTCGGTTTCCTGTCCACCATACTTGTTCCCTACAACACCTCAAGACTTATTTCTACCCTTTTCTAGACTTATTTCCACCGTTTTTGTTGCTTTTCCCTTATTTCTCCTTTCTAAAAACAAGACTTGTATGGTTTTGTCTAAACTTAATTATTTCCGCATTTCAATTTGAACTCGGTCTATGTTTTCCCCATAAACTCGTAAGAGCCTTTCACTAAATTTACGTCGCATTTACTCTTTGTTCTACCGCCCGGAAACTCCTTTTGTCTTCTCTCGTCCACCATGCTCGTGGCCTACCGCATATTACAACTTATTTCTCCCCTTTTTCGACTTATTTTCCGCCCTTATTATTGGTTTTCCCTTATTTCTCCTTTATGAAAACAAGACTTGTATGGTATTGTCCCGCATTTCAATTGGAACTTATTCCATGTTTTCCCCTTTTGTTTATGAGTCTTTCATTAAATATCCTTCGCATTGCCTTCTTGTTCCGTCGCCGGAAACTCCTTCGGTTTCTGTCTACCATGCTCGTTCCCTACTACACCTCACAACTTATTTCTCGCCCTTTCCCCGACTTATTTCCGCCCTTATTATTGCTTTTCCCTTGTTTATCCTTTCTAAAAACGAGACTTGTATGGTTTTTTCCAAACTTGGTTATTACCGCATTTCAATTTGAACACGTTCCAAGTTTTTCTCTTAAACCGTACGAGTCATTCACTAAATTTACTTCTCATTTACTTTTGGTTCGATGCCTAGAAATTCTTTCTAGTTCCCCGTCCACCGTGCTCATGGCCTACTACATATTACCACTTATTTCGCCCTTTTTCGACTTATTTTCCGCCCATATTATTGCTTTTCCCTTATTTCTCCTTTATGAAAACAAGACTTGTATGGTATTGTCTAAACTTGATTGTTTCCGCATTTCAATAGGAACTTATTCCATGTTTTCCCCTTAAGTTTATGAGTCTTTCACTAAATATCCTTCGCATTTACTTCGTTTTTGCTCCTCGGAAACTCCTTTGGTTTCCCGTCTACCATACTTGTTCCCTACAACACCTCAAGACTTATTTCTACCCTTTTCTAGACTTATTTCAACCGTTGTTGTTGCTTTTCCCTTGTTTCTCCTTTCTAAAAACAAGACTTGTATGGTTTTGTCTAAACTTGGTTATTTCCGCATTTCAATTTGAACTCGGTCTAAGTTTTTCCCATAAACCGTAAGAGCCTTTCACTAAATTTACTTCGCATTTACTCTTTGTTCGACTGCCTGGAAACTCCTTCTGGTTACTGTCCACCATGCTCGTTGCCTACTACATATTACAACTTATTTCTCCCCTTTTCCGACTTATTTTCCGCCCTTATTATTGGTTTTCCCTTATTTCTCCTTTATGAAAACAAGACTTGTATGGTATTGTCCCGCATTTCAATTGGAACTTATTCCATGTTTTCCTCTTACGTTTATGAGTCTTTCACTAAATATCCTTCGCATTGACTTCTTGTTCCGCTGCCTGGAAACTCCTTCGGTTTCCTGTCTACTATGCTCGTTCCCTACTACACCTCACAACTTATTTCTGCCCTTTCCCTGACTTATTTCCGCCCTTATTATTGTTTTTCCCTTGTTTATCATTTCTAAAAACGAGACTTGTATAGTTTTGTCTAAACTTGGTTATTACCGCATTTCAATTTGAACACGTTCCAAGTTTTTCCCTTAAACTATACGAGTCTTTCACTAGATTTACTTCTCATTTACTTTTGGTTCTGATGCCTAGAAATTCCTTCTAGTTCCCGTCCCCCCGTGCTCATGGCCTACTATATATTACCACTTATTTCCTCGCCCTTTTTCGACTTATTTTCCGCCCATATTATTGCTTTTCCCTTATTTCTCCTTTCTGAAAACAAGACTTGTATGGTATTGTCTAAACTTGATTGTTTCCGCAATTCAATAGGAACTTATTCAATGTTTTCCCTTTAAGTTTATGAGTCTTTCACAAAATATCCTTCGCAGTCACTTCTGTTTTTGCTCCCTGGAAACTCTTTCGGTTTCCTGTCCACCATACTTGTTCCCTACAACACCTCAAGACTTATTTCTACCCTTTTCTAGACTTATTTCCACCGTTGTTGTTGCTTTTCCCTTGTTTCTCCTTTCTAAAAACAAGACTTGTATGGTTTTGTCTAAACTTAATTATTTCCGCATTTCAATTTGAACTCGGTCTATGTTTTCCCCATAAACTGTAAGAGCCTTTCACTAAATTTACTTCGCATTTACTCTTTGTTCTACTGCCTGGAAACTCCTTCTGGTTACTGTCCACCATGCTCGTGGCCTACTGCATATTACAACTTATTTCTCCCCTTTTTCTCGACTTATTTTCCGCCCTTATTATTGGTTTTCCCTTATTTCTCCTTTATGAAAACAAGACTTGTATGGTATTGTCCCGCATTTCAATTGGAACTTATTCCATGTTTTCCCCTTACGTTTATGAGTCTTTCACTAAATATCCTTCGCATTGACTTCTTGTTCCGCTCCCCGGAAACTCCTTCGGTTTCCTCGTCTACCATGCTCGTTCCCTACTACACCTCACAACTTATTTCTGCCCTTTCCCTGACTTATTTCCGCCCTTATTATTGCTTTTCCCTTGTTTATCCTTTCTAAAAACGAGACTTGTATGGTTTTTTCCAAACTTGGTTATTACCGCATTTCAATTTGAACACGTTCCAAGCTTTTCTCTTAAACTCGTACGAGTCTTTCACTAAATTTACTTCTCATTTACTTTTGGTTCTCGATGCCTAGAAATTCCTTCTAGTTCCCGTCCACCGTGCTCATGGCCTACTACATATTACCACTTATTTCTCGCCCTTTTCCGACTTATTTTCCGCCCATATTATTGCTTTTCCCTTATTTCTCCTTTCGAAAACAAGACTTGTATGGTATTGTCTAAACTTGATTGTTTCCGCATTTCAATAGGAACTTATTCCATGTTTTCCCCTTAAGTTTATGAGTCTTTCACTAAATATCCTTCGCATTTACTTCTGTTTTTGCTCCCTGGAAACTCCTTTGGTTTCCTGTCTACCATACTTGTTCCCTACAACACCTCAAGACTTATTTCTACCCTTTTCTAGACTTATTTCAACCGTTATTGTTGCTTTTCCCTTGTTTCTCCTTTCTAAAAACAAGACTTGTATGGTTTTGTCTAAACTTGGTTATTTCCGCATTTCAATTTGAACTCGGTCTAAGTTTTTCCCATAAACAATAAGAGCCTTTCACTAAATTTACTTCGCATTTACTCTTTGTTCGACCGCTCGGAAACTCCTTCGGTTACCGTCCACCATGCTCGTTGCCTACTACATATTACAACTTATTTCTCCCCTTTTCCGACTTATTTTCCGCCCTTATTATTGGTTTTCCCTTATTTCTCCTTTATGAAAACAAGACTTGTATGGTATTGTCCCGCATTTCAATTGGAACTTATTCCATGTTTTCCCCTTACGTTTATGAGTCTTTCACTAAATATCCTTCGCATTGACTTCTTGTTCCGCTGCCTGGAAACTCCTTCGGTTTCCTGGTCTACTATGCTCGTTCCCTACTACACCTCACAACTTATTTCTGCCCTTTCCCTGACTTATTTCCGCCCTTATTATTGTTTTTCCCTTGTTTATCATTTCTAAAAACGAGACTTGTATGGTTTTGTCTAAACTTGGTTATTACCGCATTTCAATTTGAACACGTTCCAAGTTTTTCCCTTAAACTATACGAGTCTTTCACTAAATTTACTTCTCATTTACTTTTGGTTCTGATGCCTAGAAATTCCTTCTAGTTCCTGCCCCCCGTGCTCATGGCCTACTACATATTACCACTTATTTCTGCCCTTTTTCTGACTTATTTTCCGCCCATATTATTGCTTTTCCCTTATTTCTCCTTTCTGAAAACAAGACTTGTATGGTATTGTCTAAACTTGATTGTTTCCGCATTTCAATAGGAACTTATTCCATGTTTTCCCTTTAAGTTTATGAGTCTTTCACTAAATATCCTTCGCAGTCACTTCTGTTTTTGCTCCCTGGAAACTCTTTCGGTTTCCTGTCCACCATACTTGTTCCCTACAACACCTCAAGACTTATTTCTACCCTTTTCTAGACTTATTTCCACCGTTGTTGTTGCTTTTCCCTTATTTCTCCTTTCTAAAAACAAGACTTGTATGGTTTAGTCTAAACTTAATTATTTCCGCATTTCAATTTGAACTCGGTCTATGTTTTCCCCATAAACTGTAAGAGCCTTTCACTAAATTTACGTCGCATTTACTCTTTGTTCTACTGCCTGGAAACTCCTTTTGGTTACTGTCCACCATGCTCGTGGCCTACCGCATATTACAACTTATTTCTCCCCTTTTCTCGACTTATTTTCCGCCCTTATTATTGGTTTTCCCTTATTTCTCCTTTATGAAAACAAGACTTGTATGGTATTGTCCCGCATTTCAATTGGAACTTATTCCATGTTTTCCCCTTTTGTTTATGAGTCTTTCATTAAATATCCTTCGCATTGACTTCTTGTTCCGCCGGTCCGGAAACTCCTTCGGTTTCCGTCTACCATGCTCGTTCCCTACTACACCTCACAACTTATTTCCGCCCTTTCCCCGACTTATTTCCGCCCTTATTATTGCTTTTCCCTTGTTTATCCTTTCTAAAAACGAGACTTGTATGGTTTTTTCCAAACTTGGTTATTACCGCATTTCAATTTGAACACGTTCCAAGTTTTTCTCTTAAACCGTACGAGTCTTTCACTAAATTTACTTCTCATTTACTTTTGGTTCTCGATGCCTAGAAATTCCTTCTAGTTCCCGTCCACCGTGCTCATGGCCTACTACATATTACCACTTATTTCAGCCCTTTTTCTGACTTATTTTCTGCCCATATTATTGCTTTTCCCTTATTTCTCCTTTATGAAAACAAGACTTGTATGGTATTGTCTAAACTTGATTGTTTCCGCATTTCAATAGGAACTTATTCCATGTTTTCCCCTTAAGTTTATGAGTCTTTCACTAAATATTCTTCGCATTTACTTCTGTTTTTGCTCCCTGGAAACTCCTTTGGTTTCTTGTCTACCATACTTGTTCCCTACAACACCTCAAGACTTATTTCTACCCTTTTCTAGACTTATTTCAACCGTTGTTGTTGCTTTTCCCTTGTTTCTCCTTTCTAAAAACAAGACTTGTATGGTTTTGTCTAAACTTGGTTATTTCCGCATTTCAATTTGAACTGGGGTCTATGTTTTTCCCATAAACGTAAGAGCCTTTCACTAAATTTACTTCGCATTTACTCTTTGTTCTACTGCCTGGAAACTCCTTCTGGTTACTGTCCACCATGCTCGTGGCCTACTACATATTACAACTTATTTCTCCCCTTTTTCTGACTTATTTTCCGCCCTTATAATTGGTTTTCCCTTATTTCTCCTTTATGAAAACAAGACTTGTATGGTATTGTCCCGCATTTCAATTGGTACTTATTCCATGTTTTCCCCTTACGTTTATGAGTCTTTCACTAAATTTCCTTCGCATTGACTTCTTGTTCCGTCGCCCGGAAACTCCTTCGGTTTCTCGTCTACCATGCTCGTTCCCTACTACACCTCACAACTTATTTCTGCCCTTTCCCTGACTTATTTCCGCCCTTATTATTGTTTTTCCCTTGTTTATCGTTTCTAAAAAGGAGACTTGTATGGTTTCGTCTAAACTTGGTTATTACCGCATTTCAATTTGAACACGTTCCAAGTTTTTCTCTTAAACTGTACGAGTGTTTCACTAAATTTACTTCTCATTTACTTTTGGTTCTGATGCCTAGAAATTCCTTCTAGTTCCCCCCCCCCCCCCCCCCCCCCCACCCCCCCCCCCCCCCCCCCCCCCGTGCTCATGGCCTACTACATATTACCACTTATTTCTGCCCTTTTTCTGACTTATTTTCCGCCCATATTATTGCTTTTCCCTTATTTCTCCTTTCGAAAACAAGACTTGTATGGTATTGTCTAAACTTGATTGTTTCCGCATTTCAATAGGAACTTATTCCATGTTTTCCCCTTAAGTTTATGAGTCTTTTACTAAATATCCTTCGCATTTACTTCTGTTTTTGCTCCTTGGAAACTCCTTTGGTTTCCTGTCTACCATACTTGTTCCCTACAACACCTCACGACTTATTTCTACCCTTTTCTAGACTTATTTCCACCGTTGTTGTTGCGTTTCCCTTGTTTCTCCTTTCTAAAAACAAGACTTGTATGGTTTTGTCTAAACTTGGTTATTTCCGCATTTCAATTTGAACTCGGTCTAAGTTTTCCCATAAACTATAAGAGCCTTTCACTAAATTTACTTCGCATTTACTCTTTGTTCTACTGCCTGGAAACTCCTTCTGGTTACTGTCCACCATGCTCGTTGCCTACTGCATATTACAACTTATTTCTCCCCTTTTTCTCGACTTATTTTCCGCCCTTATTATTGCGTTTTCCCTTATTTCTCCTTTATGAAAACAAGACTTGTATGGTATTGTCCCGCATTTCAATTGGAACTTATTCCATGTTTTCCCCTTTCGTTTATGAGTCTTTCACTAAATATCCTTCGCATTGACTTCTTGTTCCACTGCCTGGAAACTCCTTCGGTTTCCTGTCTACCATGCTCGTTCCCTACTACACCTCACAACTTATTTCCTCGCCCTTTTTCCCTGACTTATTTCCGCCCTTATTATTGCTTTTCCATTGTTTATCCTTTCTAAAAACGAGACTTGTATGGTTTTTTCCAAACTTGGTTATTACCGCATTTCAATTTGAACACGTTCCAAGGTTTTCTCTTAAACTGTATGAGTTTTCACTAAGTTTACTTCTCATTTACTTTTGGTTCTGATGCCTAGAAATTCCTTCTAGTTCCTGTCCACCGTGCTCATGGCCTACTACATATTACCACTTATTTCTGCCCTTTTTCTGACTTATTTTCCGCCCATATTATTTCTTTTCCCTTATTTCTCCTTTTTGAAAACAAGACTTGTATGGTATTGTCTAAACTTGATTGTTTCCGCATTTCAATAGGAACTTATTCCATGTTTTCCCCTTAAGTTTATGAGTCTTTCACTAAATATCCTTCGCATTTACTTCTGTTTTTGCTCCCTGGAAACTCCTTCGGTTTCCTGTCTACCAAACTTGTTCCCTACAAGACCTCAAGACTTATTTCTACCCTTTTCTAGACTTATTTCCACCGTTGTTGTTGCTTTTCCCTTGTTTCTCCTTTCTAAAAACAAGACTTGTATGGTTTTGTCTAAACTTGGTTATTTCCGCATTTCAATTTGAACTGGGTCTATGTTTTTCCCATAAACTATAAGAGCCTTTCACTAAATTTACTTCGCATTTACTCTTTGTTCTACTGCCTGGAAACTCCTTCTGCGTTACTGTCCACCATGCTCGTGGCCTACTGCATATTACAACTTATTTCTCGCCTTTTTCTGACTTATTTTCCGCCCTTATTATTGCTTTTCCCTTATTTCTCCTCTCTGAAAACAAGAGTTGTATGGTATTGTCCCGCATTTCAATTGGTACTTATTCCATGTTTTCCCCTTACGTTTATGAGTCTTTCACTAAATATCCTTGCATTGACTTCTTGTTCTCATGCTCGGAAACTCCTTCGGTTCTCGTCTACCATGCTCGTTCCCTACTACAACTCACAACTTATTTCTGCCCTTTCCCTGACTTATTTCCGCCCTTATTATTACTTTTCCCTTGTTTATCCTTTCTAAAAAGGAGACTTGTATGGTTTTGGCTAAACGTGGTTATTACCGCATTTCAATTTGAACACGTTCCAAGTTTTTCTCTTAAACTATACGAGTCTTTCACTAAATTTACTTCACATTTACTTTTGGTTTTGATGCTTAGAAATTCCTTCTAGTTCCTGTCCACCGTGCTCGTGGCTTACTACATATTACCACTTATTTCTGCCCTTTTTCTGACTTATTTTCCGCCCATATTATTGCTTTTCCCTTATTTCTCCATTCGAAAACAAGACTTGTATGGTATTGTCTAAACTTGATTGTTTCCGCATTTCAATAGGAACTTATTCCATGTTTTCCCCTTTAAGTTTATGAGTCTTTCAGTAAATATCCTTCGCATTTACTTCTGTTTTTGCTCCTTGGAAACTCCTTCGGTTTCCTGTCTACCATACTTGTTCCCTACAAGACCTCAAGACTTATTTCTACCCTTTTCTAGACTTATTTCCACCGTTGTTGTTGCTTTTCCCTTGTTTCTCCTTTCTAAAAACAAGACTTGTATGGTTTTGTCTAAACTTGGTTATTTCCGCATTTCAATTTGAACTGGTCTATGTTTTTCCCATAAACTATAAGAGCCTTTCACTAAATTTACTTCGCATTTACTCTTTGTTCTACTCCCCGGAAACTCCTTCGGTTACCGTCCACCATGCTCGTGGCCTACCGCATATTACAACTTATTTCTCGCCCTTTTTCGCGACTTATTTTCCGCCCTTGTTATTGCTTTTCCCTTATTTCTCCTCTCTCGAAAACAAGAGTTGTATGGTATTGTCCCGCATTTCAATTGG
>JAUJYP020000275.1:0-124828 GCA_030674075.2 Linum usitatissimum | reverse complement strand
CATCAAATATTTCACAAACAAGGTTGTTGTTTTGAGGCATCTCATCTCGGTTAGAAATGTTCCCGGTTCTTTGACGTTGATCGCAAGCTTTAACGTAGTCGAAGCTATCCTTATAAACATCGAGCCCGATAAAAGCCCGATCCAAATACCTTACGGGCGGTGCGGTCCGCACCGAGATGTCCTCCGGCGGGCCCGGCATGGCAATGCTTAAGGATTGAGGTCGTCAACGTCGAATCATCAGGTGATCCGCGCCCCTGCGGAAAAGATATGGATGCGTCACCAAGTAGTTCTTCATATGCATCAAAATCTTCCTCTTTCCACTGTGGTGTGACATCTGCTGGGAAGGATCCGGTAGCGAGTGGTTTGCTGTGTCGGCAAACCATGGTCCTTCATTTGCACAGGCAACGACCATGAAGAGTCTTTCATGCAGGAAGCATTCTGAATGGAAGTCCCATCCTGGCTTAGCACCTCTTCTTCCATCAAGCCAGAGGTGGTCGCGGCTTCTTGTTCTCGGACCACTTTTTATCTTGATTTCAAAATCGAACTCTTGCAACGGTAAAAGATGCGACGGAGAAGGCGTGGTTTAGCATCCGACTTCGCTCGTGAATATCGGATAGCCGCGTGGTCGGTGAAAACCACGGTATGGAAAGCTTGTGCAAGTACGATGAGACTTGTCGACCGCGAAAACCTGACTGAGTTCTTTCTCGGTAGTGAATTTGTAGTTCTTCTGGGCTTCATTCAATGATTTGCTTGCATAGTAGATAGGGTGAAAACGGTTACCCTTTAAATCCCAAATAGCTCCCAAAGCAAAATAGCTGGCGTCGCGCATCGGCTAAATGGGAGTGACCAATCGGGCGAAGTGAGAATCGGTGCACTAGTGAGCTTTTCCTTGAGTAGCTCGAAAAGAATGTCTGCACTCATTAGTGATGGTGAATGCAGCATCGTTCTCCGGACGGCGGTTCGAGGGTGTTCTTATCTTCGAGAAATCCTTGATAAAGCGGCGATAGAATCCAGCATGTCCGAAGCTTCGCGCCCCCTTTTGACGAGGGAACGAAGGAAGGGGAAGACACCTTATCGTCTCTAACTTCAGCTTTATCCACCTCGATCCCTTTTCCGGACACCTTATGCCCAATCCCCCAAATTCCACAAGCGTACCGTAGTGGCATTTCTCCCAACTCAAGCCAAGTTGGTTTCCTCACATCGGCAAGTAAAACTCGCTTCAGATTTTGCAAGCAATGGTCGAAAGAATCCCCATACAGAAATCGTCCATATAAACCTCCGTAATATCTTCCACCAAATCAGCAAATATAGCAAGCATACACGGCGGAAAGTGGCGGGCGTTACACGATCAAACGGCATCCTCCTGTATGCAAAAGGTGCGAAAGGACAAGTGAACGTCGTCTTCTCTGATCCTGCGGAGCTATTGGGACCGGCGTCCTCCGGCCATCCCATCAAAAAGCGAGAAATAGTCATGTCCGGCGGGCGTTCGAGCATCGATCCTATTGAACGGGAGCGGAAAATGATCCTTCCGCACAGCCAGCGTCATTCGGCCCCTCCGCTTAATCAATACGGACTCTCCGTCCCAGTAACGGTACGGGTGGAGATAGAGTTCCTTCTTCTCATTTTCGACTACGCGTGAAGCCTCCTTTCTTCGGGACCACGTGGACGGGAGGCCCAACCCACTCAGCATGCAAGAGATGGGGTGATAATGTCTGCGTCCATCAATTTTACCACTTCCTTCTTCACCACCTCTTGCAACTTCGGATTGTCTCGGTTGGGGTGAACCGCCGGGCGAAAATTCTCTTCCATCGAAATTTTGTGCGTGCAAAAAAGAAGGGCTAATGCCCCTGATATCGAGATACGCCACGTAATTGCCTCCGCAATGATGGCTGGGAGAAGATCCACCAATCTATGTTTTTGATCCGGTGTAAGAGATGAGTTGATGATAACGGAAGTTTGGAGCCTCCTGCTAGAAATGCATACTCCAAATGAGCTTGGAAGCGGTTTCGGATCGAGCTCGGGCGGCTCCTCGTACGATCTCGGCTTGGGTGTGGAGACTCCCTTAAGCGGAGTAACCAGAGCATGTTGGTCTTACAGTATATTGCTCTACCTTTGAAACCTGTTCGTCGTGTGATTCCTGTGGAATTGATTACTCAGGGACGAATCCAAGGCATCTAGATCAAAGAAACCATTAACTTGAAACACGAAGCGATGACATCCACATCCTGAAATTCAACTTCATCAAAATCTATATCATCATGAGCATGAGAGAATTGCATAGTTTTGGTCAAATTAAAAGTAGCATGTTCCTTATCAACACGCAGGGTAAAGTTCCTTCAAATACATCTATAATAGCTTTAGAGGTATTAAGGAAAGGTCTACCTAAAATAAGAGACAAGTTCGTATCTCCGGTGTCGACCACCACTGAAAATCAACCAAGAACACAAAGTTTCCAATCCTGACAAAGACGTCTTCTACCACTCTCTCAGGATGTTTCAATGATTTATCCGCTGATTGAATTCTCATCCTACTCTGTTTCGATACATTTGGGTCTACGTGCTACATACACGGAATATGGCATCACATTAGTACAAGCACTACGGCTAAGTCCCCCCTCGATCTCGATTCTATTCACCACTACAATATGGAAACTACCCGGATCCTTGAGTTTGAGTCGGAATGAATGTGGAGACTATGGCTGAACATTGCTAGTTGAGGGTGACATTAGCCGCTTCCGTGAGCTTCCTCTTGTTAGTGAAGATCTCTTTTAAAAATCTCGCATACATAGGCATCTTAGCAATGGCCTCGGTGAAGGGAAGGGTGAGGCGCACTCCCTTAGCATCTCAGCAAATCGGGCAAAACTCTTTGCTCGAGAATCCTCATCAAGCTGTTAGGATATGGGGCTCTTGGCTTGTAAGGCGCCAAAATTGGCTTTGAGCCGAAGCTAGCTCCATGGGTTTTTGCTACCCTTTTTCCCACGGGATGTGAGAGCATTTCTTCCTCACCCCCATTTGCTTCATCTTCACCAACATTCGGTGAATCATCCCCAATGACTTCTTCATCTTCATCCACCAACTTTGGGGGAACCGCTACGGGAGGCTTCACTACCGTGGGAATAGGATTTACTTGTTTTCCACTCCTAGTAGTGATGGTCTTCAATTCAGCATAATCACCCTTGGGATTCTCCTCGGTATTTCCGGGTAAAGTTCCTGGTTGTCGAATGGAAAGGAGGCGTTCCATTTGAGCTTCCAACTTGTTGATTGAAGATTGTTGATTTTGAATAAATGTTTGTTGGTTCCGAAGGAGTTGGAGCAACATGGCATTGTTGTCTATCGGAGGTGCCGGCGAGGAAGAGGATCCGACTTGAGGTGCGGGTAGTGACGAAAATCCGGGAGGAGACGCTTCTCTGCTTGAACCCTTGTTGTTGTCCCTGTGGTGGGTACCCCCTTTGATTATCCTGACGGTAGCCCTGATTACCTTGAAACCCTTGGTTGTACCCGGAATTTGATTGTCGTGGAGGTCTTTGTCCTGGAGGAGCTGTTTGAGGGGGGTTAGACACTTGCCCTTGAGGTCCCGGACCTTGTTGGTAACTCCGGTAGCCTTGATTGTTCCTTGGATAGTTGTAATATCCACCTTGGTTGGATCGGAAGTTATTTTGATAACCTCCTTGATTGTACCCAACTTTGTTGTTGACCACCTTGAACATAATCTACACCGCTCAAAGTTTTCCATCTCCTCTTCGGGAGCGGCTTCTTACGCAAAGAGTTGACATGTTGATACATCATGTCCCTCATGTCCACATCCCTCGCAATAATACACCATCACCGCCTTCGAGGTTGAGGTTTGGGAGGTGGTGCTACCTCTTTGACAGGTGCTTTGGACAAGGCCATGTTGTTCATCTGATGCACCAATGCATCAACTTTGGAATGGAGGAGATGCAAAGATTGGTCAGAGTTATCCTCGAGGGCTTGCTTGGGTGTGCTTGAGGAAGGTGGAGCAACGGGTGCACGTAAGTTCCTCGGCGCATTGGCGTGCCCAACTCTTGGTTTTGACGGCCATTTCCCCGAATAGGCTGCAAACACCAGGTCGGAGTTAGCAACTTTAGATCACCATCGCCGGCTTGGTTGATCATCTTGGTGTTCTCATAATCGAGAGCACGCACGAAAATGTCCGCTAAGGTCCACTCCTCCATGTTGTGATGAGGGCGAGGAGTACAACAATGCTTGGAAACGATCCCAAGTCTCGTGATAAAGCTCTCCATACCCTCTTTGGAAATTCCGGATTTGCCCACTAATTGCATCGGTCTTGTAGGGCGGAAAGAACTCCTCCAAGAATGCTCTAGCCAATGCATCCCACGTCCTAAATGAGTTGATTGGTTGGTTGTCCAACCAAGCCTTAGCCTTCCCTTGGAGCGAGAGAGGAGAACAACCTCATGGGAACCACATGCGTGGACCCGTTGAACTTCATTAGCTCAACGATTTTGGTGAAGTTCCTCAAATGTTGACTCGGACACTCGTGATCATTGCCCGAATAAGATTATCGGCTGCTGCACCATGTGGACATAAGGTGTCTTCACCTCAAAATTCCGGTTGTCAGCCGGAGGAGGAACATGCTCGAGCCGGTGCACTGCAAGTGTAGGCTTAGCATAGTCCCCGAGTGTGCGTCTTGCATCTCCCATTATGATGGGTTCCTCAAAATCTCCTTCTTCGCTTGAAGAGTTGAAGGTAGAAGAAACCGTTGGTGAAGAGGATGCCGATGAGGGTGGTGAATGGGGTGGTGAAGTCTGCAGGTAGTACGATCTCTCTAAGTTGCGGATGGGTTGTTGATGTAGAGGAGAAAACAAAAGCGAGGTGGTGTGAGAGTGCCTTGCGGATTCCGAAGTCGTCGCTCACGGATCCGACTGGTGTCTCATAAAAGGCGCACCTAAACTCCTGCACATCCAAAAACAACACACCAAAGTGAAACCCAAACAAACAACAAAAGACGGGGGAAAACAAAACTAAGCGGAGTCGAATGCCTAAATCGGCGCCGACTAAGTCCTTTCGAAGGAACGAGAGAAGTCCCGGCAACGGCGCCAAAAACTTGATCGCCGAATAGCGACGAAGTTATTCGAGCAACACAAGTGTCGTTTGTGTCGAAGGTCCCTCTCGCTATGCTTCTACTCGAGTTCGTCAATACGGTTTAGGCTAAAAGATTTGATTTTTAATACTAATTATTCTAATAACTTAATTAAACTAAAAGGACTTAAAGTTGATTCAAGGGAGAAAGCGAGTTCTTGGAAGAGACGAGTTCTTAAGCTCGACAGCTAGAATGCATTCACAACAAACGAATGTGGATCTGATTTGAAAGAAAAGAATCCTCCTACCACTCGTATGAATCCGCGGCACGATTATGCACGTGGATTTCCACTACTAGCTTCCCGATTAAGGTAGAAATCCCCTTAAACGGGCTAACTAGTAATGAACTCCAAGGAGTTCTACAAAGTGAAAGGGTGCTTTCCGGAATCAAAAGAACCCATGAGTAATTAGAAATAGCGTTAACTTGGTCCATCAACGCCTAAGCTGCGATAACTACACCCAACTTGGTCCATTGGGTGCAAACCGGAGAGCGCCCGCCAATTACAACATGGTTTTCACTTAAAAGCCGGAAAAAACACAAAAGGTAGGATTAGGTTATCGGTTTACCCCACCAATACCCTAATTCTATCCTCGATTGCCAACCTATTGAATTCCTAAGCCTATCCCAAGCAAAGGATTTCAAACATTTGACCTAATTCCAGCCATAACAAGAATTAGGTTGAACACCCAAACAATCGAGACAATCTTTCATTCCAAATAAAACATCCACAAACGTTGTTCTTAAGCATCCAAGACAGGTTTCATAGCTCAATTCCTACATCTCATCCAAGAATCCCAAGGAAATTAGCTCAACATGATTCTAGAAGAAAGCATTTGGAAAGAAGACCTAACCATCTTATTACGAGAAAATAATCGGCTTTATCTTCCTCCGATCGATGCTCTTGATCTCTCTAGCTTCACTCCTAGCTTCGATCCTTCAAAGGCGGCTCCTTTAGATCTTCAATTTGGGCTCTGGAAGAGGTTGGGTCTTGGTTTTTGGAGAGAAAACTCGGGAGAAATTGGGGAAAATAGAGTTGGGGAAAAAGTTCCTTTCTCTTTCCTCCACCTTCCCTTTTTATAGTTGCGAGTTTGGATCCTGGCAAGGTGCACGCCGTGCGGGTGTGCACGCCGTGTACACCTTCCAGAAGGGTACGATTTCCGCGCACCAAAACGGGGTGAACGGCGTGCAGAAGTGCACGCCGTGCAGCTCCACTTTTCCTCCATTCCTCGACGCTCAAGGGGTTGAACGGCGTGCATCAGTGCACGCCGTGCTCATGTTTCAACGCCGTGCTTCTTGAGCAGTCCCTCTGCTGCGCCAAGTCCAATCTCGACCTTCTTTCTCGAACTCCGAATGCTCTACACATCACGGTCTTGGCTTCATGGTCACGATCCCCTATCTCCCTAATACATGTAAGTAACAAACACTACGGAGAAAACATCAAATGGACCGAAACGGTCCAAATGAACGGATACATACGCAATATGCCAAAACGCGAAATTGAAGAGAATTGAAGTACGAAAATGCTAATAACCACTCGAATGCGTGTAGAATAAGGGTAGATAAATGCTACAAATTCTAGCCCTATCACCTAGGAATGCCATGGGAATGAAGATTTGAAGCCAAATAGTTGAGGAATCAAAGCCCAACGAGAGAATTTACCTTCTACATTGATGGATTAGCGGTTTGCGGTATTCTACACGGCTTCCATGGAGAACTAGGTTTACTTCTTGTTTGGGTTTTGTGGATTTCTATGGATTTATGAGATTGTTCTTGTGTGTAGTGATATGATTGTGGATACATGATGTCTTTTGTTATTTCATTGCCTCGATTGTCCCGTTTCCATCCGAATTGCGAGTTTTCTCAGTTTTCCTGATTTGGGTTTACTTATGAGATTGTTGCTAAGTTGTTTGTTGAGCGGATACTTGTGGGTGTTCAGAGTGGTTTTAGGTAGTTCAGTTGACAGACCCGATCCTAAGATCCAAAACTTATCGTTATCCATGTTCTTGTTTATTCTGCTGCTGAACAGTTTCCCATAGTCCTTCGAATGATCCGAAATCAGAACAAGGCCTTTCCCATAGTCGTTCTCACCTTAATTTGATTCGTAGCCATCGAGTGATATATTTGCATTCCTAGTTTTCTGTTTCCTCTTAGTAGTTGTTTTGTTTTCATTTTATAGTTTAGGATAACACTATTTCCAAATTGTGATCGACTTACTAGCAAACCAAAGGCTGAATAGTGAAGGCCAAGTGACCCGAGAGAATTCGACTGCGAGGTATCTCGGGATCATTTGATTGTTTGGGCTTGAAAACCCTGACGTCATTTGTCATTGGTCATTTCAATTTAATTGAACAAAGAGTCATTGAACATCCAAATTTCAACTAATTGAAATCGTGGTCACCCCAATAATTATGATGAGGTCATCCCAGCGGTCCCTGATAGCACGATTATCCGGTAGTCATTTTGAACCCATCTTGACTGATTTTAGCTCGTTTTGACCGATTCTTGACCGGTTTGATGTGATTGGATGAGAATAGGAAGGGATTTGTGTCATGTTCTCTGAAATGGACCTTTTCGGTTCCTTGGACTTGTTTTCTAGGATGTTTTAGAGATCTCAGGTATCCAACATATAGAGGACATGAATACAAAGCCAACAAGACCAATTGATAGTCAAATGGAGGTCGAATGAGTGAGATACATGCGAAATATGAATCTAGGACCGGTCAGGTTGATGAACCACACGGCGTGTGGCTTAAGGAAAACCACACGCGATGTGGCTTGTGCGAAGGGGGTATAAAGGTAGAATTTTCAGGAAAGAGGGAGCATTCTTAGCCTCATATTCATTCATTACCCCCATTTATCATCCCAACCAAACCACTAGTATTAAATTCCACCCTCTTCCATCATTAATTAGAGCCATTGAAGATCAAATTAAAGTACTTGGAGAAGCTTGGAGTCAAGATTGGAGCATCCTCACCTTCTCGTACCACTTGGAAGATAGAGTTTGTTACTTTTTTCTCCTTAGCTAGTTTAATCATCAAGTTAGGATAGTTTGTTAGTTCTTAGATTAGGGTGTTGCTATGTACTGGGATGATCCCCTCATGACGAGGGAATGTGATCGCCCGAATAACTGTGAAGTTATTCAAACAACACGAAGTGTCGTTTGTGTCCGAACGTCCCTCTCGTTATGCCTCTACTCGAATTCGTCAACATGGTTTAGGCTAAAAGATTTGGTTTTGGATTCTAGTTATTCTAATGACTAAATTAAACTAAAAGACTTTAAGTTGATTCAAAGGAGAAACTGTGTTCTTGGAAGAAACGAGTCACTAAGCTCGACCGCTAGAATGCTTTCAAAACGAATGAATGTGGACCTGAATGGAATGAAAAGAATCCTCCTAACACTCGTATGAATCCGCGGCACGATCATGCACGCGGATCTCCCTACTAGCTTCCCAACTAAGGTAGAAATCCCCTTAATCGGGCTAGCTAGTAATGAACTCCAATAAGTTCTACAAAGTGAAAGGGTGCTTTACAGGAACTAAAAGAACCCACCGGTAATTGGAAATAGTGTTAACTTGGTCCATCAACGCCTAAGCTACGATAACTATACCCAACTTGGTCCATTGGGTGCAAACCAGAGCGCCCGCCAATTACAACATGGCTTTCCCTTAAAACCGGGAAAAACATAAAAGGTAGAATTAGGTTATCGGTTTACCCCACCAATAACCTAATTCTATCCTCGATTGCCAACCTAATGAATTCCTAAGCCTATCACAAGCAAAGGATTTCAAGCATTTGACCTAATTCAGCCAAAACGGGAATTAGGTTGAACACCCAAACAATCAAGACAATCTTTCATTCCAAATCAAACATCCACAAACGTTGTTCTTAAACATCCAAGACAGGTTTCATAGCCTAATTCCTACATCTCATCCAAGAATCCCAAAGGATTTAGCTATTCATGATGCTAGAAGAAAACAACTCAAAAGAACCCTAACCATCATGTTGATGAAGAGAAAACGGCTTGTTCTTCTTTCAATTGCTGATTTTGGTCTTCTATCTTCAATCCTTGCTTCAATCTTTGATAGGAGCTCCTTTGGATCTTCAATTGAACTTCTAGAGGAGGTTTGGTGCTGGTTTATGCGAAGAAACTCGGGAAAAGTCGGGAAAAACGAAGTTGGGAAGTTCTCCTCTTTCCTCAAAATCGGCCCTTTTATAGGATGTTGTGGCCTTTGGGTGCACGGCGTGCACCTCCTTTTTCAAAATTTTTGCGTATTTGAATGGGAGGAACGCCGTGCAAGGGTGCACGACGTTCCCCCACCTTAAGGGCCGTGATTTGGAAGCATCCTAGGGGTGCACGGCGTGCAACCCCTGCTGCTCATCCATTTCATTTCTCAATCTTACGTTCGAGCTCCAACCGTGCTCTACTTCATGTTCATTGCTTCATAACAAGACCACCTATCTCTAGAGTACCGTGAAAAAAAAAAATACTATAAAAAACACATCAAATGGACCGAAACGGTCCAAATAAACGGATCTAGGCACATAAAGCCAAAACATGAAATCACACAAGAATGAAGCTCGAACAAACTAATAATCACTCAAAAAGCATGCATATAGGGATAGATAATTGCTACAAATTCTAGCCTTATCAAATCTCCCCACACTTGAACCTTGCTTGTCCTCAAGCAACTTTACTTTTTCACACTCTATACAAACTCTAAACATGGAGAGATCGATACAACATGCTAACAGTTCAAACCTACTTCACGATGCCAAGAATGCACTTTAAATCACCAAACCACGCGGTTACAAATACCGAATTCTCTAATCCAAATTAAGAGCAAACTTATGCATATGGTCGGTACCACTTGACACCCACCGAGCAAGAAACATTTCCCCTATCACCTATGCTCGAAACGGATGGTCTGGCCGGGTATTTTTCTCCGTCCTAAGGGAGGGGTGATTACTTTAAATAATGTGTTCGATTAAAAGCACCCCCCTCTTCTTTTGCAATTTAACTATACATGATATACTAAACACATGTGAGTCGATTGAATTACTCGCATTGCAAACTCACTTTTCAAATTTTTGTATAGTTGCGACCCCGATCGGGCTAAGGCTCTCATCCACATAGATCGAGTTTACTCGTAAAACCCCGACCCACAACTAGGAAGAGGTAAGAAAAGAAGCTCGAAGGGACTAGCTTACGAGCGGCGGACTCAAAGTCGCCGGTGTGTTGAATCGCAACCGAACCCCCATGAAAATTTGGGCACATTGACCTCTTTTGCACCTTATTCGGACCATCAAGTCAACTATGACTTTAAACAACTAGAGCGACTCGATAGAGGAATTAAATGTTCATAAGTTGGTAGGCATCAAGATCGAGTCACCAAGTGCATAAGTCTATTCTAAACTCGTTTCGAGAAAAATGGGAGGTGGTCCGAAAATGATCTATCATGCATCCTATTCACCCTCAAGTAGTAATACTATGCTAAGCATGCATCCAATTCATCCATAATTTTCAAGTTTAAGAGGGAATTTCAAATCTTGAGAGACAAGTATCCAATTAAGCAATCAAGTGAAATACTAGAATCCTAATTCATCCCCTAAACCACAACATTAACCTCACATGAAGTCACATTTAGAGAAGATAGTAGGCGATACCGATAAAATGAAGTTTGATGGTGAGATGTGATAGAACCTTTATTCGGGACACACAACCATAACACAAATACAAAAACAACAAACTAGTGATAGATGTAACAAGTGTTATCATCCGTTAACAAGGGTCCAATGGAAGCACAAATGTTGACCAATCAATCAAAACCAATCCCCCCACACTTAGAATTTTCTCGTCCTCGCGAAATAACTAATGTGGAAGGCGAGAACAAATTACCGGGTAGACTCAATAATCACAGCTCCCTAGCATTCATTTGGCAACAACGATCATATAGGACATTATCAACAGACTCTAAACTCGACTCAATCACAAGACTGACTCCAAAGACATACCACAAGCCTCATAAATTACCACCTAAGGTCTTTTATTCACTATTCTAACAATGGATACGCAAGGGGTGACTCCCAAGAGCGCTCTTTCTTTTTCGTCTTTGAGCTAGACGATACACGGATTACGCTCCCCAACTTAGAACCTCCTTGAATTCCATTAGCTTCTTCAAGGATTGGAGTTGAATGCCAAGTAGCACCCTTAGAGAGAGAGATGGAGGAGCCGAAGCGGTTGTGCGTACCAACTCTTTCCTTGTTGTGGCTTCCTCCTTGTGGATGTGTACGCTTGAAGAGGGTAGAGGTAGGTTGGTGAGTGAACATCAAGCTCTACAATGCTCCCCAAGCTAATGGTGGTACTCGGGCGGTCGATGAGGTTGTCCAAGGGTGGTCCCGAGATGGAGGAGTCCATTCTAGACTGATTTGGGAAGTACTTCTTGTGAGTTTCCTCACATAGGTACTTCAAAACCAAACATGAGTCATGAAGGGTCTCGTTTGGTCTCATTAGAACCACAGCTCGAGGAAAACGCCAAACGATGGGTTTTTCAATGGGAGGTGCAATGTCGAATTTGGAAGGCTCCATATCTTCATGTACTTCTTCCTACCATTCTCCATCATCATCCCTCTCAAACTCTTCTACCCCAACGTCAAGATCTATGTATCTGTCCTTTGGGATCGAGAAGTCTTCAAGGTAGATTGTCGATTCACCTTCTTTCCCATCAGCTCGTGCATACATCTCTAATCCCAAATACCATTCAAGTAGGTGGTCTTCATAGGAGGAATCATCCTCCTCTTCCAACCCCTCTACTTTGTCATCATGCGTTGTTGGCTGGTCTTTGGTGATTGAAGGCGCTTCCACTTCCTCATCCATTTCCTTGAATGTCACACCCAAATCATGATCATTCATCTCAACCTCCTCCAATTGTGATGGGAGAAGAGGTTCCTCCACAAGTCGTGTCAAACGACGACATTGTTCCTCGATGTACGTAGTTGGCGTTGACTCACCTCAAGTAGCATAAGGAGTTGCTCATGCATGGAAGGAGAGCATTGATCTTGAAAAGATGGATGATCTTGATTGTAGTCTTGGTGGAAGTAGGTTGAAGGTGAGTCTTGGTGATAGTAAGTTGAAGGTGAGTCTGGGTAGAAAGGTGGTAGAGATTGATGTGCAGCCCAAATTGGCATTGCTCCTTGCCCAAAGTCACTCCATTGTTGTTGTTCTCCTCCATAGCTAGGTTGGTAGTAGTTTGGTGGGCCTTGATGCTCATAATGTTGGTGTTGGTTAGGATATGAGCTCCAACCTTCATCCTCATTACTTGCACCATATGGACCTTGCCACTCTCCATTCCAACTATAACCCTGCATATGAACTCAAACACTAACAACCCAAGTAAATCGAATAAAACTATACATGGAGTCGAATGCCTAAATCGGCGCCGACTAAATCCTTTCGAAGCAACGAGAGAAGTCCCCGGCAACGGCGCCAAAAACTTGATCGCCCGAATAACTGTGAAGTTATTCCAACAACACAAGTGTTGTTTGTGTCCGAAGGTCCCTCTCGTTATGCCTCTACTCGAATTCGTCAACAAGGTTTAGGCTAAAAGATTTGGTTTTTGATTCTAGTTATTCTAATGACTAAATTAAACTAAAAGACTTTAAGTTGATTCAAAGGAGAAACTGTGTTCTTAGGAGAAACGAGTCACTAAGCTCGACCGCTAGAATGCTTTCAAAACGAACAAATTTGGACCTGAATGGAATGAAAAGAATCCTCCTAACACTCGTATGAATCTGCAGCACGATCATGCACGCGGATCTCCACTACTAGCTTCCCAACTAAGGTAGAAATACCCTTAATCGGGCTAGCTAGTAATGAACTCCAAGAAGTTCTACAAAGTGAAAGGGTGCTTTACCAGAACTAAAAGAACCCACCAGTAATTGGAAATAGCGTTAACTTGGTCCATCAACGCCTAAGCTACTGATAACTATACCCAACTTGGTACATTGGGTGCAAACCGAGCGCCCGCCAATTACAACATGGCTTTCCCTTAAAACCGGGAAAAACACAAAAGGTAGAATTAGGTTATCGGTTTACCCACCAATAACCTAATTCTATCCTCGATTTCCAACCTAATGAATTCCTAAGCCTATCACAAGCAAAGGATTTCAAGCATTTGACCTAATTCTAGCCAAAACAGGAATTAGGTTGAACACCCAAACAATCAAGACAATCTTTCATTCCAAATCAAACATCCACAAACGTTGTTCTTAAACATCCAAGACAGGTTTCATAGCCTAATTCCTACATCTCATCCAAGAATCCCAAAGGATTTAGCTACTCATGATGCTAGAAGAAAACAACTCAAAAGAAACCCTAACCATCATCTTGATGAAGAGAAAACGGCTTGTTCTTCTTTCAATCGCTGCTTTCGGTCTTCTATCTTCAATCCTTGCTTCAATTTTTGATAGGAGGTCGTTTGGATCTTCAATTGAACTTCTAGAGGAGGTTTGGTGCTGATTTATGCAGAAGAAACTCGGGAAAAATTGGGAAAAACGAAGTTGGGGAAGTTCTCCTCTTTCCTCAAAATTATCCCTTTTATAGGAAGTTGCTGAAACTAGGGAGTGCACGGCGTGCACCTCCTTTTTCAAATTTTTTGCATATTTGAATGGGAGGAACGCCGTGCAAGGGTGCACGACGTTCCCCTACTTAAGGGTCGTGATTTGGAAGCATCCTATGGGTGCACGGCGTGCATAGGTGCACGGCATGCAACCCCTCTGCTCATCCATTTCATATCTCAATCTTCCGTTCGAGCTCCAACCGTGCTCTACTTCATGTTCATTGCTTCATAACAAGACCACCTATCTCTAAAGTACCTGTGAACACCAAATACTACAAAAAAACACATCAAATGGACCGAAACGGTCCAAATAAACGGGTCTAGGCACATAAAGCCAAAACACGAAATCACACAAGAATGAAGCTCGAACAAACTAATAATCACTCAAAAAGCATGCATATAAGGATAGATAATTTCTACAAATTCTAGCCTTATTAGGTTGCATACATGTTGGATATGGATTATGGTATATGAGAATGCTTGGATTATGGTTTTTACAACTTAGAATGTGTTATGGCTTGTTCTAGGTTAAATGTCCTCTTCCAATTACTTAATTGTGCTTGACTTCAGTAAGTGTGTAGTCCAAAATTGAAGTAAGGTGTGTGTGGACCAAGCACACACCCTAATTCAACCTTTAGTATGAGGATTCTCTTAGTGGCATTTTATCGAAAGCTTGGCATGCATTCCCGATATCACTCAATTGAGTGACACAATTGAAGGATGGTATGTTTGGGGTGTCAAATAGTGACTTAGCACCCTTGTCAAGTGTTTGTGATGTCATTAAGTCTCTTAGCTCCTAGACATATTTTCGAACACTTGGTGTTCACTACCAATTGGATTGATCACTTTCCAATTGGTAGTAGTAGTCCAATTTAAGACCTTCAATTGGACTTCTACGAATGTTTAGAGGATGATCAAACCATAACCCTTGTCCATTGTATCCAATATTTCTTGTAAGTTAGATTTTAGTGCAAAAACAGCACTCAATGTCTAGCGACCCTCCTCTCATTGCGTTCCACCTTTTCACTCTCTTGATTACATAATAGATTGGTTGAATAGAATTCCTTTTCATTTGTGAATGTTAAGTACTTTAGTGGATAACCTAGAGCATTTTGAACCGTTTTTAGGTTAAACCGTGTCTTAAATAGTTGAGTATAGGTTGGAGATCTGTTCCTCATGGAATTCGACACTTGAGACCTTGGAATAGTCCCATTTCTTAGTCGATCAAAGTTTTTTTTGGTTCTTTTTAGAGGATCATTCCTAAGCCACGGTCACGGAGTGTCGGGAAGTCAAGATCACTCGGTGGAAACTAATAGAAAATGTATTAAATTCAGAGTATCTCTAAGCGGAATCAAGCATCACAGAGGAGGTAGACTCCCAAAGTCAGAGGTAAAGAAGACCCTCACATGGATTATTGAAGATAAACTAATACTCGAAGAATTGGCAATCCAACGAGTGCCACTAATGTAGGCCACAAAGCATTGATGTCGACATTGACATCGAAACCGCACCGAAAATCAAGATTCGTCAAGAACACAAGAACGAGCGAACATTTTTCCATCTATCTTCGGATCATAGCTATGAAATTATGAAAGAAGATCTCCCACCAAGTATGAGAGTATTCAGAGCTTAATTAAATTCGAAGGTGCAAGGATGCTCGAAATCGAATTCGTCGATTTCATCGTATTTAGACGAATCCAGCCATAGCCTAAATGAAGCCTTATTTCTCCAACCATCTTTGGACTAGAATAATTATGGAGCATATGAATACCATCCAACGCAATGGGAGAATCAAATTCAAGAGTTGAGCTTGAGGCCTCCAAGTGGACTCGCTCTGGTGGCGTCAGAACTTCCGAAACGAGGTCTATTCAATATCTTCAAGCCTGGACCAGTTTAGCTCGACCCAATATTTCAACATACACTCAAAGGTCTGCCTTGAATGTATTCAAGTCTCGGGTCAAGGTCAATTACACCCCACCAAGCGCAAGGCTCACAAGGCCCATTACGGAGCTTAAATGACCTTCTATCCTTTATCGCATTTTAGTAGCATTTTATTTCGGGCTTTGTAATCTTAGATTTTAGTAGTTTAAATAAGGCCCAAGAAGTTTATACCAAAACTATATTTATACCACATTGATTAAAAATAAGATGTGAAGATAATTACTATAGTGAATGAACAATTGTGTAACTCCTTATACCATTCTTCAATGTATTTCATTGTATTTATTTTCACTCATTTATGTGTAATAATATTACAGAGTATAGGTTATGATCCACGAGCCTATAAATAGAGCTCTCATTTATAACATTCTTCATACCTCAATAAGAAACTCTCCCCCTCTCCATATTGTTCTTGTTCTTGTCTTTCTTTGAGCTTAGTTTTCTAACACGTTATCAACGGGAAACTCTTGAAGCTGATCAACGAAGCATAGATACTACTACCAGCTATAAAAACATAGATGAGGATGTGTGTCTCATCGATAGTGCTTCCATTCATACTATTCTAAAGGATAAGAAGTAATTTTCCATCTAGTGATGCAGGAAGCTAATGTAATGCGAGAAGCTAATGTTAGTACTATATCCGGTAGTAGTAATTTAATTGAAGGCTTCAAAAGAGCAAACGTGCTACTACATGGAGGAACTAAAATCCATATTGATGATGCATTATTAAGTGATAAAGCTATTCGTCGCAACAGATATCATATCGAGACAATTGAAGAAGAAAATAGAGAATATATTGCCATCAGAAGTATGGTAGATGGTAACAAATGTTATATTGAAAAGTTACCATCTATTTCTTTCGGTTTGTACTGCACATGTATTAGTACAATTGGAACAAATTCCACCATAAACTCAAAGTTTATGGATCGTGATAGGTTTGTGGTTTGGCATGACCGGTTGGGCCATCTCGGAGCGATTATGATGCGAAAGACACTTGAGAGTTCTCTTGGACACTCATTGAATGAGTAAACAAATTCCTGAATCGAATGTTTTGGCCTGTATTGCCTGTTTTTAAGGAAAATTGATTATCCTACCATCATCAATAAAAGTGAAAAATGAATGACTCACATTTTTGGAACGCATTCAAGGCGATATTTGTGGACCAATTCATCCACCATGCTGACCATTTATATATTTTATGGTTTTAATTTATGCATCAACAAAATGGTTACATGTGTCATTATTATTCAGTCGCAATTTGGCATTTGCACGGTTACTTGCTCAATTAATCAGATTACGAGCACAGTTTTCGGATTATCCGATAAAGAAGATACGCCTTGACAATGCTATTGAATTTACTTCAAAACAGTTTAATGATTATTACATGTCTTTCGGAATTGATGTTGAACATCTTGTAGCACATGTTCATACACAAAATGGTCTAGCAAAATCTCTAATCAAACGGTTACAGTTAATAGCAAGATCAATGTTTCTCGCACCATCTCTCGGACTAGAATCATTATGGACCAAAATGGGATGATGCGGTTAAGGCGAACTACATTCCCTTAAAAAGAAAGTGTTTCGACCTGTGGTCCTTACACCTAATGGTGTCAACCCTGTCGGATACAAATGGATTTTTGTAACAAAGAGTAATGAAAGTGGTGAAATTACAAGGTATAAGGCACGTCTTGTTGCCTAAGGGTTTCCACAAAGACTTGGAATTGACTATGAGGATACATATTCTCCTGTGATGGATGCAACTACTTTTCGTTATTTGATAAGTCTGGCAATTTAAGAGGGATTAGATTTGCATCTCATGGATGTCGTAACTTCCTATATATATGGGTCACTTGATAATGACATTTATATAAAACTCCCTTAAGGATTTCATATGTCCGAAACTTACAAATCAAGTTTTCAATAATGTTATTCGATCAAATTGAATAAATCCTTATATGGATTGAAACGATCTGCGGAATATGGTATAAGCGCCTTAGTGAATATTTGATCAAAGAAGGATATACAAATGATCCTATATGTCTATGTTTTTTCCTAAAAAGATTAGGAACCTAGTTCATCATCATTTTAGTTTGTGTTGATGACATAAATATCATTGGGACTCCCGAGCTTACAAAAGTAACCACCTGCTTGAAAAAGAAATTTGAGATGAAATTTTTTGGAAGAACAAGATATTGTCTTGGCTTGCAAGTTGAGCACCTACCAAATGGTATTCTTGTGCATCAAGAAGTGTTGAAACAGTTTTACATGGATAAATCACATCCATTGAGTACCCCTGATGGTTGTCAAATCACTAGATGTGCAAAAAAATTCCTTCCGACCTTGGGAAGTAATGAAGAACTACTTGGTCCTGAAGTACCTTAGTGGAGCGCACTAATGTATTTTTCGGTCATACAAGATCCGACATATCATTTTCATTAATTTATTAGCAAGATATAGCTCTTCTCCGACACAAAGGCATTGGAATGGTGTGAAACATATACTTTGCTATCTGCAAGGAACACATGATATGGGCTTATTCTTCTCAAATGAATTGAAAGCATATTTGGTAGGATATACAGATGTTGGATACCTATCTGACCCTCATACTGCCCGATCGCCAACTAGTTATTTGCTTACATTTGGTGACACGGTAATTTCTTGGCGATCTGTGAAACAAATACTTATCGCCACATCATCTAATCACGCTTAGATTTTAGCAATACATGAAGCTAGCCGTGAATGTGTTTGGTTGAGGTTTATAATTCAACACATTTGACGCTCGCGTGGATTAACTTCTGAAAAGATGGCCCCTACACCTTTGTATGAAGATAATGTTGCATGCATCGTACAATTGAAAGAGGGATACATGAAAGGAGATAAAACGAAACATATCTCTCCTAATGCTTCTTTACTCACGACCTTCACAAGAATGGTGAAATCACTATCAAACGGTTGCGTCGATCGCCCGAATAAGCTGCGAAGTTATTCCGACAACACAAGTGTCGTTTGTGTCCGAAGGTCCCTCTCGCTATGCTTCTACTCGAATTCGTCAACACGATTTAGGCTAAAAGATTTGGTTTTTAATGCCAATTATTCTAATGACTAAATTAAACTAAAAGACTTTAAGTTGATTAGAAGGAGAAAGCGAGTTCTTGGAAGAGACAAGTCACTAAGCTCGACCGCTAGAATGCTTTCAAAACGAACGAATGTGGACCTGAATGGAATGAAACGAATCCTCCCAACACTCGTATGAATCCGCGGCACGATCATGTACGCGGATCTCCACTACTAGCTTCCCAACTGAGGTAGAAATCCCTTAATCAGGCTAGCTAGTAATGAACTCCAAGAAGTTCTACAAAGTGAAAGGGTGCTTTACCGGAACTAAGAGAACCCACGAGTAATTGGAAATAGGGTTAACTTGGTCCATCAATGCCTAAGCTACTGATAACTACACCCAACTTGGTCCATTGGGTGCAAACCAGAGTGCCCGCCAATTACATCATGGCTTTCCCTTAAAACCGGGAAAAACAGAAAAGGTAGAATTAGGTTATCGGTTTACCCCTCCAATAACCTAATTCTATCCTCGATTGCCAACCCAATGAATTCCTAAGCCTATCACAAGCAGAGGATTTCAAGCATATGACCTAATTCTAGCCATAACAGGAATTAGGTTGAACACCCAAACAATCAAGACAATTCTTCATTCCAAATCAAACATCCACAAATATTGTTCTTAAACATCCAAGACAGGTTTCATAGCCTAATTCCTACATCTCATCCAAGAATCCCAAAGGAATTAGCTACTCATGATTCTAGAAGAAAGAAATTGGAAGAAAACCTAACCATCTGATTACAGAGAATTAACGGCTTGTTCTTCTTCCAATCGATGCTCTTGATCTTCTATCTTCAATCCTAGATTCAATCCTTCAAGGGGAGCTCCTTTGGATCTTCAATTTGGCTTCTAAGGGAGGTTTATGTGCTGGTTTTTGCAGGAAAAGCTCAGGAAAAATCGTGGAAAATCGAGTTGGGGAAGAATGGTTTCTCTTTCCTCCAACTTCCCTTTTTATAGTAGCAGCCGGATTTGGAGGGTGCATGCCGTGCAGGTATGCACGTCGTGCACCTCTCTAAGGTGTCCGTTTCGCGTACTAAAAGAAAGGGAACGGCGTGCAGTGGTGCACGCCGTGCTGCTTCAATTCTTCTCCATACTGGGACGCCAAAAGGTAGGAACGGCGTGCAGTGGTGCACGTCGTGCTGCTTCCAATCTTCATGATCTTGCAACGCCAAAAGGAAGGAACGGCATGCATTGGTGCACGCCGTGCAGTTGTTTTGACGCCGTGCTCTTGAGTGATTTGATGGACTGCACGGCGTGGAGTCCCTCTGTTGCGCCAAATCCAATCTTGACCTCCTTTCTCGAACTCCAAATGCTCTACACACCACACCCTTGGCTTCATGGTCAGATCACCTATCTCCATAGTACCTGTAGGTAACAAATACTACAAAGAAAACATCAAATGGACCGAAACGGTCCAAATGAACGGATCTATACATAATACGCCAAAACACGAAATTGTAGAGAAATGAAGTGCGAACATGCTAATAACCACTCAAATGCATGTAGAAAAAGGGTAGATAAGTGCTACAAATTCTAGCCCTATCATGCGCTCAAGTGATAACTTAGGTGATTTATTCACCAAGGCTCTTTCGATATCAACATTTGAAAAATTAGTTCGAAAAATTGAAGTCTGTCGACTAAAGGACCTCCATTCATATATCATCATGAGGGGGAGTCAATACACACTGCACTCTTTTTCCCTTAACCATGTGTTTCCCACTAGGTTTTCCTGGTAAGGGTTTTAACGAGGCAATGTCAAATGTGTATTCAAAGAATGATGTATATCGTTAACCAATGGGCACTCAAGCGGGAGTGTTATGAAGATAATTACTATAGTGAATGCAAAATTACGTAACTCCTTATTCCATTCTTCAATGTATTTCATTGTATTTATTTTCCCTCCTTTATGTGTAATAATATTAGAGAGAATAGGTTATAATCGATAAGCCTAGAATTAGATCTCTCATTTGTAACATTATTCACACCTCAATAAGAAACTCTCCCCATCTCCATATTGTTCTTGTTCTTGTTTTTCTTTGATTTTAGTTTTCTAACATAAGACAATTATTCACTATATTAGGGCCAGCTCAAAATACATGAATTAGGCTTAAGTTTAAAATGTGCCATTTCATCTGTTTTGGCCCAAATTTACGTGTGCCTCCCATTGACGGTCTTCCCATCAACCGTCTCCAAGTTGATCTTCTCCCCATCGACGGTCTCTTAGTCGATGGTCTTCCCATCAACCATCTCTCAATCGATGGCCTCCCCATCGACCATCTCCCCATTGGCCGTCTCTTAGTCGACGGTCTTCCCATCGACCGTCTCTTAGTTTATGGTCTTCCTATCGACCGTCTCCTAATCAATGGTCTTCCCATCGATCGATACAACAAGCTAACAGTTCAAACCTACTTCACAATGCCAAGAATGCAGTTTAGATCACCAAACCACGCAGTTACAATTACCGAGTTCTCTAATCCAAATTAAGAACACACTAGAGAGCCAAGGGTGATACCGATGAAACGAAGATTGATGATCGAGAGAGTGGATAAAAGCTTTTTTCGGGACCTGCCAACCATAACACACACAAAGTACTAATGATAGATGCAACTGAAGTTGTCATCCGTTATACAAGCCAAAGAGAAAAATTAATAAAAAAGAAAGAAAAATGACAAAGTCTTGAAATTAAAACAAACACACAAAAGTCTGAGTCATGATACGTCCCAAGCGATCACTGATCCGGCGGAGGATATGGATATCCCGGGAACTGAGGATAAGGGTCGTACTCCGGCCATTGTGGTGGTAGTGGATAGGCTGGCCACGGAGGTGGGTAGGTAGCTCCTGTGAAGTAGGTGTCCTGATGGTAGGACATGTGCCCACTCTGCCAATGCTGCTGCTCGTGGATGTAGGTGATCTGCCGACCTCGCTGGCTGGATCGGCCGGCCTTCTCCGAGCACCGAGCCTCCATCAACCACTCGTCTCGATGCTCTCGTCGGGTCCTCGCCTCCTCGCTCTCGACAACATACTCCACGAAAGTCTGGCGGAGTCCTCGCACATCGCTCTCAATCCTCTCGGTCCTCTAGTCCAAGTTCTCCCGAGCGGCTCTACTACGACCGTCAAACATGTGAAAATCTGGTCGAGGAAGATCGGCGTCGAGAACGTCAGCGACGTTCATCCGTAGCCCTCCAATCGTGTCGCTCGAGTCTCCACGATATCCGGGGGAGTCCGCTCCTTCCCCCTCTCTAACATCGGCCCCTCGTCCACTATCTTAGCCGCGGGCTCGGGACCCCATGCTCCTCGAGCGTCGGAACCGTGATGGGGTAACCTCGGCGAAACGGTGGATCCGCTCCGAAGGAGTTCATCACTCCGAGCCTTCGCACCGGCCGTGCGATGTAGCCTCCCCCAAACGGAACTCCAACTCCCTTACGGTCGGAGATGTGTACGAACAAGTTCACCAACAAGTCTCCCAAATGAACCTTCACCTCCTTCTCGAGGCAGTAGAAAAGCCACAAGTCCGTGGTGTTCACTACTCCTTCGCTGCTAGACTGCTTCCTAGCAGTGATGGTCCAACGGAAGAGAAGGTGAAGGAGCCTCATCCTCGGAATCTTCATCCGCTTCGCCTTCGAGGACCGAGCGGAGTAAGGAACATTGTCCCACGCAATGTCCTTCCAGAACTCCCTCGGGTTTGGAACTGGCCTCCTGTCAATGGTGGCCAACGACATCACCTCCAGGTTGGCCACCTGCTCCGGGGTATAGAAACCCATGGTCTGCGCCAGCTCATCTGTTGAGAATGAGAACATCCGACCTCCAAGACGGAACTTGATGCCTCCCGCCTCCTGAGTCGAGGTGTACCTTGATATCTTCAAAGTGGAGTTGAACTCCCTGGTGGCGTGCGGGAGCTCCTGATCATCAAGTCAAACGAGCGGCCAGATGCCCGCTCTCTGGCAATATGCCATCAGCCATGTGTTCCATCCGTCCTCCATGAAGCTCTGGAAGTCTATGTATCCTTGAGGTGCTGTCGCCCAAGTCCGATACACTCCGTATCGGTGGGCGAACTCACTTCCAGGCTCGAAATTGAAGATCGTCTGCTCCACCTCTGGAGTCGGTAGAGCGGTAGCAGCAAAGTCTGCGTAGTCGTGAATTGATAAATTTTTATTTTTGCAATTCGTTTATACTCTGCTGATAGAGTTATTTTTTGTTTAAATTTGCATGATATTGACCATAGACTTAACAGAAAATATCGAGTTTGAGTTTTTCTGTATGATACTCACCGTAGGCTTAATAAGAAATATCGAATTTTATTAAGGTGGAGTCGAATCTTTGATATACCTACGTACCTGGACCTCAAGACCAAAGTCAGCGTAGTTCGAAATTGATAAATTTTGTCTGGTTTTGTAATTGATTTATTCCCTGGTGCTCGAGTTGAATTCTTTTGAATGTTTGGTGATATTAACCATTCCGAATAACGGGAGTGATTTATTCGGGTTGACTCTAATCATTTCTAATTGGCTATGTACTCGGACATTGGGATCAATGTATTCGTGGTTCAAAATTCATAAATTCAGTTTTTGTTTCCATTTATACTTTCTTTGCTCGAGTCGAATTCGTATGAAACTTTACTGATATTGGCTGTTACGAATAATACGAGAGATTTTTTTTTTGTGGATTCAAATTATTTCAGATTGCCTACTTACCCGGATCTCGGCATCAAAGTTTGCGGAGTTCTGAATTGGTAAATTTTTATTTTTGCAATCCATTTATACTCTGGTGCTGGAGTTGAATTTGTATGAAAGTTTACTAATATTGCCCGTTAAGAATAACGCGAGAAATTTGTTTGGGTGGACTCGAATTATTTTTGATGGCCTACGTATTCCGATCTCGGGATCAAAGTCTGCATAGTCATTAATTGATAAATTTTTATTTTTGCAATCCGTTTATATTCTAGTGATAGAGTGATTTTTTTAAAAATTTGCATGATATTGACCGTAGACTTAACAGAAAATATCGAGTTTGACTTTTTCTGTATGATACTCACCGTAGGTTTAATAGGAAATATCGAGTTTTATTAAGGTGGAGTAGAATCTTTTAAAATTACCTACGTACCTGGACCTCGAGACCGAAGTCAGCGTAGTTTGAAATTGATAAATTGTGTATGGTTTTGTAATTGATTTATACACTGGTGCTCGAGTTGAATTCTTTTGAATGTTTGGCGATATTTACCATTCCGAATAACGGGAGTGATTTATTCGGGTGGACTCTAATCATTTCTAATTGCCTATGTACCCGGACATCGGGATCAAAGTATTCTTTGTTCAAAATTCATAAATTTAGTTTTTGTTTCCATTTTTACTCTGCTGCTCGAGTTGAATTCGTATGAAACTTTACTGATATTGGTCGTTACGAATAATGCGATAGATTTTTTTTGTGGACTCAAATTATTTCAGATTGCCTACGTACCCGGATCTCAGGATCAAAGTTTGCGTAGTTCTGAATTGATAAATTTTTATTTTTGTAATCCATTTATACTCTGGTGATAGAGTTATTTTTTTTAAATTTGCATGATATTGACCGTAGACTTAACAGAAAGTATCGAGTTTGACTTTTTCTGTATGATACTCACCGTAGGCTTAATAGGAAATATAGAAAATTATTAAGGTGGAGTCGAATCTTTTATGATTACCTACGTCCCTGGACCTCGGGACCAAAGTCAACGTAGTTCGAAATTGAAAAATTTGGTCTGGTTTTGTAATTGATTGGTGCTCGAGTTGAATTCTTTTGAATGTTTGATGATATTAACCATTCCGAATAACGGGAGTGATTTATTCGGGTGGACTCTAATCATTTCTAATTGCATACGTACCCGGACATCGGGATCAAAATATGCGTGGTTCAAAATTGATAAATTCAGTTTTTATTTCCATTTAAACTCTGTTGCACGAGTTGAATTCGTATGAAACTTTATTGACATTGACCGTTACGAATAACGCGAGAGATTTGTTTGGGTGGACGACTGGAATTATTTGTTATTGCCTACATACCCGGATATCGGGATCAAAGTCTGCGTAGTTCTGAATTGATAAATTTTTATTTTTGCAATCCATTTATACTTAACGGAAAATATCGAGTTTGACTTTTTCTGTATGATACTCACCGTAGGCTTAATAGGAAATATCGAAAATTATTAAGGTAGAGTAGAATCTTTTATGATTACCTACGTACCTGGACCTCGGGACCAAAGTCAGTGTAGTTCGAAATTGATAAATTTGGTATGGTTTAGTAATTGATTTATATCCTGGTGCTCGAGTTGAATTCTTTTGAAAGTTTGGTGATATTAACCATTCGGAATAACGAGAGTGATTTATTCGGGTGGACTCTAAACATTTCTAATTGCCTACGTACCCAGACATCGGGATCAAAGTATGCGTGATTCAAAATTCATAAATTCAGTTTTTGTTTGCAGTCCATTTATACTATGCTGCTCCAGTTGAATTCGTATGAACCTTTACTGATATTTACTATTATGAATAGCGTGAGAGATTTTTTTGGATGGACTCGACTTTTTTGATTGCCTACGTACCCAGATCTCGGGATCAAAGTCTGCGTTGTTCTGAATTGATAATTTTTTATTTTTGGAATCCATTTATACTATGGTACTAGAGTTATTTTTGTTTAAAGTTGCATGATATTGACCATAGGCTTAAGGAAAAAATATCGAGTTTGACTTTTTCTGTATAATACTCACCGTAGGCTTAATAGGAAATATCGAATTTTATTAAGGTGGAGTAGAATCTTTTATGATTACCTACGTACCTTGACCTTGGCACCAAAGTCGGCGTAGTTCGAAATTGGTAAATTCGGTATGGTTTTGTAATTGATTTATACCCTGGTGCTTGAGTTGAATTCTTTTTAATGTTTGGTGATATTAACCATTCCAAATAACGGGAGTGATTTATTCGGGTGGACTCTAATCATTTCTAATTGCCTACGTACCCGGACATTGGGATTAAAGTATGTGTGGTTCAAAATTGATTAATTCAGTTTTTGTTTCCAATCCATTTATACTCTGCTGCTCGAGTTGAATTCGTATGAAACTTTACTGATATTGACCGTTACGAATAACACGAGAGATTTTTTTGGGTGGACTCGACTTTTTTCTGATTGCCTACGTATCCGGATCTCGGGATGAAAGTCTGCGTTGTTCTGACTTGATAATTTTTATTTTTGGAATGAATTTATTCTCTGGTGCTGCAGTTATTGTTGTTTAAAGTTGCATGATATTAACCATAGACTTAACAAAAAATATCGAATTTGACTTTTTCTGTATGATACTCACCGTAGACTGAATAGGAAATATCGAATTTTATTAAGGTGGAGTAGAATCTTTTATTATTACCTACGTACCTGGACCTCGGGACCAAAGTAAGGGTAGTTCGAAATTGAAAAATTTGGTCTGGTTTTGTAATTTATTTATACCCTGGTGCTCGAGTTGAATTCTTTTGAAAGTTTGGTGATATTAACCATTACGAATAACGCGACAGATTTGTTTCGGTGGACTCAAATTCTTTATAATTGCGTACGTATCCGGATCTCGGGATCAAAGTCTGCGTAGTTCTAAATTAATAAAATTTTATTATTGCAATCCATTTATACTCTGGTGCTGGAGTTATTTTTTTATAAAGTTGCATGATATTGACCATAGACTTAAGAGAAATATATCGATTTTGACTTTTTCTGTATGATACTCACCATAGCCTTAATAGGAAATATCAAATTTTATTAAGGTGGAGTCAAATCTTTTATGATCACCTACGTACCTTGATCTCGAGACCAAAGTCAGCGTAGTTCGAAATTGATAAATTTGGTTTGGTTTTATAATTTATTTATACCCTGGTGCTCGAGTTGAATTCTTTTGAATATTTGGTGATATTAACCATTTCTAATATCGGGAGTGGTTTATTCAGGTGGACTCTAATCATTTGTAATTGCTTACATACATGGACATCGGGATTAAAGTATGTGTGGTTGAAAATTGATAAATTCAGTTTTTGTTTGCAATCCATTTATACTCTGCTGCTCGAGTTGAATTCCTATCTATTTACACTCTGGTGCTCGAATTGAATTGTTTTGAAAGTTTAGTTATACTGATCGTTACGAATAACGCGAGAGATTTGTTTGTGTGGACTCGAATTTTTTCTGATTGTCTATATACCCGGATCTCATGATGAAACTATGCGTAGTTCTGAATTGATAAATTTTGATTTTTCCAATCCATTTATACTATGGTGCTGCACTTAAATTTTTTAGAAAGCTGGACGGTATTGACCGTAGACTTAACTGAAAATATCGAGTTTTATTTTTGGTGTATGATACTTAACATAGACTTAATAGGAAATATCGAATTTTATTAAGATGGAGTGGAATCTTTTATGATTACCTATGCACCTGGACCTCGGGACCAAAGTCAGCGTAGTTCAAAATTGGTAAATTTTGTTTGGTTTTGAAAATAATTTATATCCTGGTGCTCGAGTTGAATTCTGTTGAAAGTTTGGTATTAACTGTTACGAATAACGGGAGAGATTTTTATGGGTGGACTCGAATTATTTATGATTGCCTACGTACCCGGATCTCGAGATCAAAGTCTGCGTGGTTCAAAATTGATAAATTCAGTTTTTTTTGCAATCCATTGATACTCTGCTGCGTGAGTTGAATTTGTATGAAACTTTACTGATTGCCTACGTACCCGGATCTCGGGATCAAAGTCTGCGTTGTTCCGAATTGCTAAAATTTTATTTTCACAATCCATTTATACTCTAGTGCTGGAGTTATTTTCTTTTAAAGTTGCATGATATTGACCGTAGACTTAACGGAAAATATCGAGTTTGACTTTTTCTGTATGATACTCACCGAGCCTTAATAGGAAATATCGAAGTTTATTAAGGTGGAGTAGAATAGTTTATGATTACCTACGTACCTGGACCTCGGGACGAAAGTCAGTGTAGTTCGAATTTGATAAATTTTGTATGGTTTTGTAATTGATTTATTACCTTGTGCTCGAGTTGAACTCTGTTGAAAGTTTGGTGATATTAACAATTCCGAATAATGGGAGTGATTTATTCGGGGGGACTCTAAGCCAGGTACGCATGCAATCAGAAATGATTAGAGTCCACCCAAACAAATATCTCTCGTTATTCGTAACGGTTAATATCACCAAGCTTTAAAAAGAATTCAACTCAAGCACCCGACTATTTGCACTATGCATTGTGGAAATGCTCCATACAAGGTGCTCATTCCATGATGCACGGTGGAATTATATTGTACCAAGGTGCACTATGCATAATTTTTGATTAAAGTGCACCATACCATAGTGCATGGTGCATGGTGAATGGTGGAACTCCGTCATCTTAAGGTGCAGTGCGCATAGTGGCACTGTACCGTACTATAAACTGCAAAATACATGGGGGATTATGAAAATGCACCATACCAAGGTGCACTATGCATAATAGAATTGGACTATACCTAGATGCATAGTGTATAGTGCAAGGTGCAAGTACAAAACACCAAGTTACATAGTGTATAGCGGAAGTGTAGTTTACCAGGGTGTAACTTGGAAGGTGCATAGTGGAAGGGCATAGTACATAGGTGCACATTGCATAGTGCGTGGTGATAGTGCAGCATACCATAGTACATGATGCATTGTTAATGGTGGAACTATATTATACTAATGTGTATGCTGCATAGTGGAAGTGCATCATACTAAAGTGCCAAGTACAAGGGGGTGGTTGAAGTGCACTAGACCAAGGTGCACTGTGCATACTTCATGATGAAAGGACACCATATCATAATTGCATGGTGCATGGTGAATGCTGGAAGTCCAACATCCTAATTTGTCCGCATAGTGGAACTAAACCATACTATAAGCTTCAAAATACAAGGTGGATTTTGAAAATGCACCATACCAATGTGCACTATTCATAGTGGAATTGCACTATACCTAGATACATGGTGCATAGTGCAAGGTATAAATAGAAAATACCAAGTTGCACAATGTATAGTTGAAGTTCAGTGTACCAAGGTGTAACTTGGACGGTGCATAGTGGAAGTGCACACTGTGCATAGTGCATGTGAAACTGCACCATACCATAATCCATGATGCACAGTGAATGGTGGCACAACATTATAATAATTTGCACGGTGCCAAGTGTATGTGCATCATACTAAGGTGCCAAGTGCAAAGTGGTCGGTTGAAGTGCACTAGACCAAGGTGAACTGTCCATAGTGGAAATGCATTATTTCAAGATGAACTATGCATAGTGGAAATGCATTATACCAATGTGCACTGGGCATAGTGGAAATTCACTATGCCAAGGTGCACGGTCCATGCAGCTCAATGGGATTGTATTTAACCAAGCAGCACTGTGCATAGTTCATGATGAAAGTGCATCATACCATAGTGCATGGTATATGGTGAATGCAGGAACTACATCATCCTAATGTGCAATGCACAACGTGGAACTGTACTATACTATAAGCTGCAAAATACTAGGTGGATTTTGTAAATGCACCAAACCAAGGTGCACTGTGCATAGAAGAATTTCATTATACCAAGGTGGGCAGTGCATAGTGTATGGTGGAAGTACAAAGTACTAAGGTTCATTGAGTATAGTGGAATTGTAGTGTACCAAGATTCAAATTGCATGATGCTTATTGGAAGTTCACCCTACACAGGTCCACTGTGCATAGTGCATGATGAAAGTGCACATACCATAGTGCCCGGTTCATTGTGAATAGTGGAAATGCATTAAGCAAATGTGCATGGTGCATAGTGGACGTGCATGGTACTAAGATGCCAAGTACAAGGCTGGGTGGTGGACGTTCACCCAACTATGTTGCACTATGCATAGTGGAAATGCACCATACAAGGTGCCCAGTCCATGATGCATGGTGGAATTGTATTGTACCAAGGTGCATTATGCAAAATTCATGATGAAAGTGCACCATACCATAGTGCATGGTGCATGGTGATGGTGGAACTCCGTCATCCTAAGGTGCAGTGCGCATAGTGGAATTGTACCGTACTATAAGATGCAAAATACAATGTGGATTTGAAAAATTCACCATACCATGGTGCACATTCATAGTGGAATTGCACTATACCTAGATGCATGTTGCATAGTGTAAGGGGCAAGTAGAAAATACCAAGTTTCACAATGTATAATTGAAGTGTAGTGTACCAAGGTGTAACTTGGATGGTGCATAGTGGAAATGGACTGTGCATAGTGCATGGTGAAACTGCACTATACCATAGTCCATGGTGCACTAAGAATGGTGGAACTGCATTATACTAATGTGCATGGTGCCTAGTGTAAGTGCATCATACTAAGGTGCCAAGTGCAAAGTGGTTGGTTGAAGTGCACTAGACCAATGTGCACTAGACCAATGTGCACTAGACCAATGTGCACTGTCCATAATGGAAATGCATTATTCCAAGATGCACTATGCATAGTGGAAACGCACTATACCAATGTGCATTGTGCATAGTGGAAACTCACTATGCCAAGGTGCACAGTCCATCCAGCATAGTAGGATTGTATTTAACCAAGCTGCACTATGCATAGTTCCTGATGAAACTGCACCATACCACAGTGCATCGTGCATGGTGAATACCGAAAGTACACATCCTAATATGCAATGCGGATAGTGGAACTGTAATATATTATAAGCTGCAAAATACAAGATGGATTGTGGAAGTGCACCAAACCAAGGTGCACTGTGCATAGTAGAATTGCATTATACCAAGGTGCAAGGTGCATAGTGTAAGGTGGAAGTAAAAAATACAAAGTTGCACAATGTATAGTTGAAGTACAGTGTAACAAGGTGTAACTTGGATGGTGCATAGTGGAAGTGCACTGTACATAGGTGCACTGTGGACAGTCCATGGTGAAACTGCACAATACCATAGTCCATGGTGGATTGTAAATAGTGGAACTGCATTATACTGATGTTCATGGTGCCTAGTGTAATTGCATCATACTAAGGTGCCACGTGCAAGGTGGGTTGTTGAAGTGCACTAGACCAAGGTGCACTGTGCATAGTGGAAATGCATTACTCCAAGATGCACTATGCATAGTGGAAATGCACTATACTAATGTGCAGTATGCATAGTGGAAATGCGCTATACTAATGTGCACTATGCATAGTGGAAATGCGCTATGCCAAGGTGCACGGTCAACGCAAGACAGTGGGATTGTATTTAACCAAGCTGCATTTTGCATAGTTCCGTATCAAAGTGCACCATACCATAGTGCATGGTGAATGTTGGAGCTACATGCGCATAGTGGAACTGTACAGTACTATAACCTAGAAAATACAAGATGGAATGTGGAAAAGCACCAAACCAAGGTGCATTGTGCATAGTGGAATTGCATTATACCACGGTGCATGATGCACCATAATATACCATGGCTATGGTGGAATTTCAAAATACCAAGGTCCAATGTGGACAGTGGAATTGTAGTGTACAAGGTTTAAGTTGCATGGTGCATAGTGGAAGTGCACCGTACATAGGTCCACTATACATAGTGCATGATGAAAGTGCAACATACGATAGTGCCCGGTGCATTATGAATGGTGGAAATGCATACTAATGTGCATGGTGCATAGTGAAAGTGCATCATACTAAGGTGCCAAGTGCAAGGTGGGTGGTGGATGTTCGCTCAACCAAGGTGCACTATGCATAGTGGAAATGCACTATACCAAGGTGCACGGTCCATGATGCTCGGTGGAATTGTATTGTGCAAAGGTGCACTATGCGTAGTTCATGATTAAAGTGCGCCATATCATAATGCATGGTGCATGGTGAATGCTGGAAGTCCATCATCCTAATGTGTGGGCATAGTGGAACTGTACCATAATATAAGCAGCAAAATATAAGGTGGATTGTGGAAATGCACCATAGCAAGGTGCATTTTGCGTAGTGGATTTGCATTATTCCAAGGTGGACGGTACATAGTGCATGGTGGAAGTACAGAATAACAAGGTGCAATGTGTATAGTGGAATCGTAGTGTACCAAGGTGTAAGTTTCGTGGTGCATAGTGGAATTGCACTATACCAAGATGCATGATGCATAGTGCATGATGGACGTACAAAATACGAAGGTGCACTATGTATTTTAGAAGTGCAGTGTACCAAGGTGCAAGTTTCATGGTACATACTAGAAGTGCATCATACATTGGTGCATGATGAAAGTACACCATAAGATATTGGACGGTGCATTGTGAATGGTGGAACTGCATCATACTAATGTGCATTGGGAATTGTGGAAGTGCACCATACTAAAGTGCAGATAGATGATAAGTACGTGCTGCGCACGAGACCGCTGCCGCAAGTACCGACCGCTCTCGCTTGTACCGAACTAGACTTAACTACCCGGACCGGGATAGAAACAAGAAGTCTATCTAATTACGGAACCGATAGTGTGACCATGTGGTCCCGTAGGCATCATCCTATCGTTCGCCACCCCTAGCTATGAGCGAACAACCTCATGGTGGATCGGACCATGAAAAGATCCTTAATATTGTGAGAGAAGCTCAAAAGGTATACTTGTCACGTCCTCGCCTAAAACAAAAAGTAACCTGGGGGATCGCGCAATCAATGGGGTGGGTGACCAACGTGTATTGTGAGTTAGTCTATCTAGTCCTGATTCCTAGCCCTAATCATGAACTGTGAACATGCACAATTCCTAGATGAGAGCTTATGCTTGATTACTGAACAACTGTCTGTGCAGTAGATCACACACTATTGAGAATGGATCAGGGTTTTCCCATCTCTCCTTACTTGTTTATTTTATGCAAGGAACGACTAAGTCATGTCATTTTTATGCTATTGAAAATGGAGCAAGGCTTACCAGGGATATTCTGAGTCTCTCTCACATTTTTTTACAGATGATTTAGTGCTCTTCGCAGAAGCTAATCAAGTGCAGGCGTAGACTGTTCTATCTTGTCTAGATAAGTTTTGTGGGGCTTCGGGTCAACAAGTAAGCAAGGAGAAATCAGTGGTGCCTTTCTCTAAGAACCTAGCCCGACAGGAATGTAGGAAGGTGGCGAGAATATTGGGAATCCCGATCACCTTAGATCTGGGCTGGTACCTGAGAGTCCCTCTATTGCATGGACGGATCACAAAGAGCACATACCAATCGATTCTGGATAGGATGGATAGGAAGCTATTAGGATGGAAGGTTCACTATCTCTCCCTAGTAGGTCGGGTAACTCTCGTTGTTTCTGTTCTTCATTCTATTCCTTCCTATACTATGCAAACTGCAGTTCTCCCTACCACTATATGTGAGGATATTGATAAGAGGATCCGGTGCTTTGTTTGGGGAGCCACACAAGCAATAAGGAAATTCCATCTTGTTTCTTGCGAAGCTGTCTGCACTTCAAAGTAAGAAATGGGTCTCTGCCTACACAAGGCTAGAGAACTCAACCAAGCTTACCTTATGAAACTTGGTTTTCTTTTCTTGCAAAACCCTTGTGAGCTTTAGGTGCAGGTTCTAGAAGGAAACTATTTCAGCCATGGTTCCGAAGGCATCATCGGTCGACGCAATGGATGTAAGGGACGTACATCACCGTTGTGGCGTGTCCTTTTACAAGTCCGGTGAAGATGAAAATCGGTACTAGGGTGAGCATTCGCGATGGAAAAAGTACCTGCTTCTTGATGGATCATTGGGTGGACGCTGGAGTGAGCCTGGATGAATTGGGAGCGATGTGGATTAGGTGGATCTAAGCCTACAACTTGCGGATTTTGTCGAATTAGACGGTACCGGGGATTTTCCTCATTTACAGTCTACTTCCCCTCCTTGTATTCTTCCTCATATTGCAGGTATGACCCCGCCACATGTGGACCAGTGGGGATAAGTATGCTTGGGGCCTTGAACCAAATGGCCAGGTCAGCATCAAGTCTACTTATCCACTCCTGACATCAGCACAGCGTCCGCCATCTGACATTCCTTGAAAGACAGTTTATCGGTTGTCCGGTCCTCGGAGGATCCGTCGGTTTCTCTAGCTTGTTTGTCACGACGCCGCCTCACAAACATGGAAAGGTGTAGACGCCATCGGCTCACTCGGGCATGTGTTCATGCGCTCGAGTTTAGAAGATACAATCTTGCATGTATTGAGGGATTGTCCCCTTCCGATTACCACCTAGGAGCGGTTAGCCTTACCTTGTGAAGATCATACTTTTCGTGAGACACCACTCCTGCCTTGGATCGCACACCACTTGAAGGTTGTGAACACCAGCCTCCTCTTTGGGATTGCTTGTTGGTTCTTGTGGAAGGCCAAAACAAAGCTATATGTGAGCAGTTTAGCACCACTTTCGAGCTTTTGTCACAGCGGATATGTGGTTGGATGTCCACTGTTAGAGATGCCCATATAAGAGACAGGTCAGCTAGGCCTGATCGACCCACCAGGACGGACGTTCCAATCTCTTGGAAACTAGCACCTCCTGAGGGGGGGACCCTTAACTCGTATGGTTCTGTTAATCCGGAGACGGGTCACGCAGTAGCAGGACGCTTGATTCGTGATTCACTTAGCCGCACTTTGTCGGCTTTTAGTGTGAGCTTGGGTGTGTGTTCGATCACCCCGGTTGAGTTAAGGGCTATTGTGACGGGCCTTCACATAGCTTGGGAGCAAGGATACCGGAGAGTACAGTTGCAGCTCGACTCTCATTGCACATTGCAGTTGATAAGTCAGATGATACGAGAGATTCACTAGCACTCAACTATAGTGAATCAGATTTACGAGATGATGAAGAGGACATGAGAGATTGAGTTCATACACGTCTATTGAGAGTGTAATCATGCAGCTGATTTCTTGGCTAGCATTGGGCACGAGATGCCACTTGTTGTTTATTCTTTTCCGATTTCTGATCCTATTTTGGCCTATTGATGCCGTTATGATATGATTGGTGTTTCTCCGAACATAATGATTGTGAATAAAGGTTAGGTGCCTTGTACCTAAAGTTTTCCACCAAAAAAACTATTGATAAGATAAAACTGTCTTCTTTCCAAAATATGAAAACCAATGATTAGAAAATTTAGTTTGCATAGAATAAAGCAAAAGTAGATATCTATAGGACTATAGGTGTTTGGAAGATGGAAGCAGTTTAAAATTATCTATAAGTGCAGACAGTTGGAGACTTGGAGATGCAACGACTCTGCACAACTATTTTCCATTTAGAAAGCCTTTTAATTTAAAGACAAATTTTCCGCTTCGTTCTTTTATTTGACGCCAACAAATAAGTCAAGTATGTCATGTGGATCCGGACTCATAGAAGCCCCAAACAATTAATCAAAATATGTTTGGCTTTTTAGCCATGTTGCGTTTTTATCTCGTTCTTAACACGTCGTTGCTAGACTGGTGGATTCAAAATTATCAAGGCCAAGCTTTTATCCTTTCTTCGTGGGTCCAATTGACTTGACACTTAGGGTTTTCCTCTTGTTTACATGAGTGGTCAGACTAGGTACGAAAATCATCACCTTTTTTTTGGATTTGCTTGTCGGTTTGAAACCCTTCTCAATTTTGTCCCAATGATCAATTTCTTGTCATTTGGTTCATATCATTTGGCATCTGGTTCTAGTTAAGAACTACGTATCCTTTAATTCTCAATCTTTCAATTTTGAAGTTAAAAAAAGTCAAAAAATATAAAAAGGAACTATGTATCCATAAGGAACACGACGTATCCCACCCCCAGATGGGTTTTCAAGTCATTTTCCTTCTCCAACTCAGTTAGCATAATCAAATTGAGTAAAAGACCATAGGGAATATATTATTTCATTAGTTCATTCTAGTGGGTATTTGATAGCGGGTGAAAATCCGCGCTTCAAATTGGCGTCGTTGCTGGGGACTTTTCTAATTCTAGGAAAGATTTTGATTATTAGCTATTCCCTCACTTTTCTGATCAAATCTATTTTGTCCCACATGGTTTACCAAGGTTGTTTCTTTTGAGTTCCATTTTGCAGGATTACAGTTGGTAAGGACAGTGGCAAGGTTTCTACGCTGAAGGTAACTATAATGAAGATTAAGGTTCTTTATCCAACCTATATTATGAGAACCAAGGCTCACCAAGCTACTACCATCCTAACTATGGAGGAGACCAACAACAATGGAACAACTTTGGACAGGAATCAGATGCATATTGGAATTAGGATCAACCTCCAACACCTTTTTTCCAAGACTCATCAACAACTTACTACCGCCAAAGCTATAATGAAGACTATCAGTCCTTTCACAATCAATATTCAAGTGTTGATTCATATCAACCTTCGGCTCCTGGAAATATACTTCTGGAGAAATTCATAGCTACAAGCACAACAACTCAAGCACAAAATCAATATTCAGAGTATGAATCATATCAACCTCCGCCTCCCGAAAATACATACATAAATGAGCTTTTGGAGAAAGCCATAGCCAAGATGAACGAACAGACCAGACTATCTGAGCTACAACATAGTGAATTCTCAAAGAGGTTTGATCAGATAATGGCACGCCTTGAAGAACAACATTCTCATCCTCAACCACAAAAAGAGGTCGATAATGAAGATTAATATGATTTGGGAGTATCATTTGAAGTAGTAGATGAAGAGGTAGAAGAGTTACCTTTCATTAAAGATTATCTAGTTGTTCAGGATGGCAAAGTAGAAGAGTTTGAAAGGGAGGAAGTACCTTTCCTTGAAGACAACCTAATTGTTCATGATGAGGAATTAAAAAACTTTGAAGAGGAGGATGATGAAGAGTTTGTGGAAGATATGCGTGAAGATGAAGAGCCTCTCCATAATCAAGTTCAAGCTACTATTGAGCACTCTATCATTTGGCGCCTACCTCCAATTGTGGTCCCACCAAGAGAAATCAAGACCCTTCTTTAATCTTATTTAATTATGAAGTACTTATGTCACGAAACTGATAATGAGTGCTTTACGGACAAGAATATAGTCGACACTATCTCGGGACTAGACCTGCCTGCCCTAAAGGACTTCTCAAGCTACACCATCAAATCAAGGATAGTTGAGGAAACCGGTCTTGACACACCATACTACCTCTTCCCTTCTCAAGAAGGGGAGACCATGAAGAGATTTCCACTTCAAGGCATGAATTGGAGCTCACAAGCACTTCACCGACTTCTCCATCAATCTCTTAGGGTGCTACTTGGGATTCAACTCGAATCCTTGAAGAAACTAATGGAGTTCAAGGAGATTCTAAGTTGGGAGGCCTAATCCATGTATCGTCTAGCTCAAAGACGTAAAAGAAAGAGCGCTTCTCGGGAGGCAACCCGAGCGTTGAGTATTTCTCTTTTATTTATTTTTGCTTATGTCATGTGGTTGAAATATTGTGAGTCTGTTTTCTTTCATTTATTTCTTGTGGTTTGATGTAATAGATTGGTATTAGCCTATCCTCCCTTGTTTCTTTTGTTTCTCTGTAATTCTATCCAGATGATGTTACAATCTCATGCGCTGACTAATAGGAGTTTTGATCCTCATCCAGACTCTACATGTGCTCACTATCACAATCTCCAAGTTAGTGCCATATAATTTGGCCCTATCTCACTTGATTGTTTGGTCCATTGAGGACAATGTTTTGTTTAAGTGTGGGGTGGATTAGGGTGCTCATCCAGACTCTACATGTGCTCACTATCACAATCTCCAAGTTAGTGCCATATAATCTGGCCCTATCTCACTTGATTGTTTGGTCCATTGAGGACAATGTTCTGTTTAAGTGTGGGGTGGATTAGGGTGCTTCTTAATTGATGAGTACCTAACTTGTGAGTAGTATTGCTGAATTGCTTTACTTACTTTTCGAAACTCCCTCTTGAGCTTAGTTTGTGGATGTTAGTGAACGCATGTTTAGTGTTCTCATTCTATTTGTGGATGTCTTGGATGTGATGATGTTATTTTTTAACCACCTGTCGTGTTGCCAAAATTAGTATATTAGACACTGATATATATGTTAAAAATGAATTGTTACCTTCTACTGTTTTGTTCTGAGTCGCAATAGACTGTATGTGTATTCACCCAACAAATTTGCCTAGGTTGTTATGATGCTTAAAATAGGTGGGAGGAGTCCGAATGAGGTTGCTAAATAAAAATGTAATGGAGGTTAGGTTGCAACCGAAACACGTAGGGTGACCCTAGTGGTCCACCGTCTTCCCAACCATTATGAGGCTTGGGGCGTGGGCTGGAGACTGGATACTTCTGAGTCCTGCTGAAATTGCGATTATTTCCCCCATTTGGAAAAATTCGTTATCTAAAAAAGCAATAAAGAAAGAAAACAAGCAACATTTCAATACTCAAGCTTTGTTTTCAGTAATCTGTAGTGTTAGATAGTCAAGTAAGAAACTCAATCAAAGAGGGAGGAGCTAGCATAACTTGAGTGTTGTTAAAAACTGATGCACCTCCTCCCTCAGGACGGAAGAGAAATCTCGACTAGGACGAGTTGTCGGTCTGTTACACTCCGCTAGCAACTAGAATGTATAAGTGTTTTGGGGATATGGATACACTCCAATGGTTAGGTGTCAAATTATTTATATCATATGCATGAGTCTATCTTATACTAATTTAAGGGATTCGGTGTTTCATACCTAATTGTGTGGTTTGTTGATTGACTTGCATTCATGAATACCATGGTAGAATTAAGGACTTGAGCTTTGTCTTCTTATCACCATACGTTGAGTTCTTTATAGAAAGAGATTAGTAGATTTTCTTGAGGACAAGCAAGCATTAAAGTGTGGGGTGATTTCATGTGCTTGTATTTTCGACACACCATTTCTCATTATAAACTATAAATTTGTGTGTCCAAATGTATTCAAATTCGGGTTTTTGAGTACATGTCTGGTTCTCATGCCCCCCCCCCTTGGGGCCATGTTATGGTGTTTGGTATGTTTTTGGTACATTTAAGATGTCATATGAAGTTTAGAGATGAACCAAGACATGATAGGGAGGCCGGAACAACTCAAAACGTTCGATTTGGGAAGAAAACGTCACTGTTTAGTATTTTGAGCATAACTCACCGCTCGGAAGTTCAGTTGATACAGGGTCAGCGGCGTTGGAAAGATAACTTGATTGTCTACAACTTTTATGATGACTCTATGTTGAAATTGCTTATACTTACGGAACACGGTGTTTCCCTTCTCTGGAAGTTGACCTGAGAAATAGAAAGGGGTTTTCAAGTCCTTTTCCTTATCCAACTTGGCCCAGAAGTCTATAAATATCCCTTGAGACCCCCTATGGACGGGATACGATTCATTATACACATATTTTCGAGATCTTGGAGAGAGCTAGGGTTCCAGAGAGACAATTGAAGCGAGAGGATCAACCACAATTGGCGAAGGGCGAATCATCAAGTTGAAGATTGGGATTTCCATGAAGAACATGTCATCTTCTCCGGTTTTCTTCTCTTCTGCTGTGATTTATTTTCAAAAACCATGAGCGGCTAAATCTTTTGGGTTGTTTGGATTAGATGAAACTTAAGCTTAGCTTTTGAATGGATGATGAGTTTCTAAACCTTTGATATTGTTATCGATGTTATTCAGGATTATCGTGTGTTCTTGCTAAACCTAATTTCATATTCTTTCTCGTCTGATCATCTTGATTGAATCATCGACATTGATTTTTGGGTCCGAGATGAAAATAGATTGATAGGTCGCTTAGGAAGAACTCTAGGTTACTCATTAGCTCGAGAGAGGAGCATTTAATCTAGGCTTTTTGTATCGTTTATCATTGTGGCATTTCATCGAATACCTTTAATGCGTTATGCTTGGGTGTAGATTAGCTCAAGAGGAATCTACAGTCGAGTGGAATAGATCATTAGAGGTGCGAGAGTGATCTAAGTCTATTGTAGGAAATCACCAAGCCATTATAACTTGAATAATTGAGATTGCATATCGTTCATCCATGCATTGCTAGCTATTGTGGATTCAAGTCTGAACAACCTTCATCCAATCTTTGAAACTCGATTTCTTGCAATTTGATTTGTTTTATTTCAGTCATTAGTTGATGGTTTGATAAAGCAACATAATAAAACCAATCATTCATTGTTACTTGGTTTAGGTAGCATAATCAAGTTGAGTAACAACGTTAGAAAGACCATAGGGAAATAAATTATTTCATTAGTTCATTCTAGTGGGTATTTGATAGCGGGATAGCGGTCTTCATTGTGCCGAGAAGTTGAAGGCCGAAGAAGATGAACTCACAGTGGGAGAAACATATTGGGCCATGCCAAGAGGTATTTGAAGGACAACCTAGCTATCAGACCACACCAACAACTCGGAATATGGGTCAATCTGAAACATACAATGGCGATTTTGAACAATGTGCGACTTTAAAGGATGATGCTTCTTCTGACCAATATCGCGTCCTACCACATCGATGGGCGAACACAAGGAAGATAAAGGTGCCTTCACATACGAGGTGTTTGGGGAAGATTATGGGGCCTTCAAAACCTACTACAAGAAGAAGTTCTTCGAAATAATGAGGAAGAGGATAGGCTTCAAGTAAAGATTTGGCATTACAAAGGGGTATTAGCTAAGATAGGTGTTGTCTTCTAAATAAGGCGTGCACACCTCGCGTTTGAGGTGCGCATTTGTGCCAAGTTCAAAATGGGAAATAAAGATAGAGGTTGAGTAAAGAAATCGCGTGGTTCGTTTCATGATTATGCAATTTGTCATAAGGCTTTCTATGTATTTATAAGGATTGATCTCTCTCGAATATGACTCAAGAAAGCAACACGATAGATAGGCTAAGGCATACACTATACACGAATCATCCATATGCATTTTACTTTATTATTCTCTTCATAAAAATTTAATTTAGTTTTTAACAAAAGATTATTATCTCGGGAACGATAAACTATCAGATGGCCAACCTCAAGGATTACATTGGCCCTAACGATGGTGGGAGCAATGTCGCGTACGAGATGACGAAAGAACAACAGCCAAAAGGTGACATCCGCGATCATGACTGAAGAGGACCTTTGAACCCCATAACCACTATAAGGATGATACCATGTAAAAGAAAGTACCTCTCAGACACATGCACGTCATTTCCACCTGAGGAAGACGCCCTCTTTTGGGATCAATACGGGCACATCGCATAACTATTGTATGTGCCAATATATAAATGTTTCCTGGCCACACTCTTCAACTATTACAATCCACACTACGATTGCTTCATATTCAAGGATGCCGACATAACCCATTTAGCCGAGGAATACTAAGAGTTGTTTCAATTTAAAGATCGAGCCCCTCGAAAAGTCTACACTCGCAATAAAAGATCCAAGGTAGTCAATATCCTCTCAGAGAGGTTGTTCTTGAAAAGGGCAATCATCATAGACATGTTCACTGTCACCGAGGAAATAACATGCGTCAAAATCGATCCCTTGTTATAACACCTTCGCACAGGCTCTATCGGGCTGGCAAGGGTTTGAACCTTGGCAATTATACTATATGGAGTAATCATGTACCCAAGATTTGAGGGACTGATTAGTGAGGAAGCCACGAGAATCTTCCACGAAGAACATTTTAAAGTCGGTTATATCCGACTTATTGGCAGAAACATTTCGTGCCCTGGATGAGTGCCGACGAAGAATCAAAAGATATTGCTTGGCAAAGACGCCTCGCTTCGTCATGTGAATGATAAGTCATTTTAAGCCCGCCCTCGAGATGGGCATCACACGATTAAAAAATGATGGCATCCCCCTCATGAAGAAGAGGAACCCTTTGCAAGAGTTAGCCGTATCCGAGCACCTCTACCTCAACAATGCACCCGAGCGGTAGCAATACTACCTTACCCAATTGGACTCTCAAATGGTGGAATGAAAAGCCACTTGGATGGGATGCGCGGAAGTGTTGTGCAAGTGTGGCAACCACCCATGGGTCCCACTTGGGGACCCAGGGACGCTCTACCTACACACCCCATATGTTCCGCCGACAAGTGAGTTGTATTCAATTTGTGAGAAGCACCAACGGGATAAGCCTGGGAAATTTTTCTTAAGATGAATCATATTTTAAGCGTAAAAGGAAAGAAGTGCTAAAAGCCGAAAAGAATCTAAGAAACCATTGGGCACGAAACGTAAACACCATTGACATAACCACAAACTTCTCAAAAGAGACATACCTTGAAAAGATTAAGATATCGTTCCCTTACATATGCAAAATCTTACTCGATAATGGGTACATAAAAGAAGATTTGGACGAGCAAGATGGGGCACAAATGTCCCTATCATGAGAACTAGAAAGGTCACAACCTACACATATTGTGAAAGCTTCCGTAAGAAGCTCGGCGACCTAATGAACTCCAAGTTGGTCAACTTTTGCACTAGGAACAGTCAAAAATTGGATGTATTCATGATATCCATACACCAACTTCAGCCTCAAAGCTGTGTTATCACCTACAAAGCTGCAAAAGCACCAGTCCAATAGACAGTTCTAGTAGTGGTAATAATAGGGACTCCTACCTCCAAAAAGAAAAACCCGAAAGCTATACGATAGGATTACACTAAACAAGTATATAACCCGAAAGCTATAGCATGTTAGTGTCACCCCCTCTCCAATCACCAAGATCACCCAGAGAGGGAAGGATGACTCACACAGAAGATACTATGATCAACCGGAGGGTCAAGAGTAATTCGATCTAACACCCGTGAGAAGGAAAAAGGAAAGGAGAACGTTCCCGAACCTAAGGAACGCCTCCCCAAGCCTAAAGAATACAATCATGAACCCAGAAACGTTGCTGACAAGATGGGAGGACCAGTTGAAAAAGGAATGAGGTCCCACCAACAATCCCTTGTCAATGAAGAAGTAGTCAACGAATTCTTAAGGATAATAAGAACAATGAGTATAAATTGATCGAACAGCTCAATTAAACACTTGCACGAATCTCTCTACTAGACATAATAACCATTTTCGAGCCCCATCCTAACTTTGCTCAAGATACTAAGTCAAGCACATATTTGCCATAACAACATGATGGACAAAGTAGACGGGCTAGTAAGTGCAGTCTTGACCACATGAAGAATCTCTTTTAGCGAGGAAGAAATCCCCCTGGGGGAGAAAGGACACAGTAAGGCCATACACATCTCCACCCACTATAAAGATTTCATCATAGCTTGAACACTAATCGATAATGGGTTGGCTCTCAACTTTATACAAAAAGGCAACCTAAGAAAAATCCCGATGGAGGACGCATTCATCTGTCCTAGCGCAACCGTAGTCCAGGCATTTGACTGAACTAAATGTCTGGTTATAGGGGAAATCAAACTTCTATACAAGTGGGGCCCAAGGTGTTTGACATAAACTTCCAAGTTATAGACATACACCCCCACCTATAGCATGTTGCTTGGGAGGTCGTGACTATACACCGCGTAGGTCGTTCCTTCGTCCCTCCATCAAAATATCAAATTCATCACAGTTGGGAAGCTCGTTGAAGTGTTTGGGGATTAGACATGCAAACCTCACATACTCCTGATTACCCCTACATCGAAGCTACATAGGAGGCCATTGAGCGCGCCTTCCAGACCTTTGATGTGGAAAATGCTCATAGTGCTAGAAGGCCATCGATGAGCCAAAGATCACCTATCCTAATGCTAGTCTCATGGAAGTCAGATGCCTCTTCAAGACCTCAATATTAGCACAATTGATCACGGTGGGAATGAAGGACAAGATCTGGTGCAACAACTGCACCTGGGAGATGACCTCAACAACTGGACAACCATTAAACTAGTGGGACCGCATGAAAAGTAATGAATGTGGAAGCATTTTTGAAATAATATGTGTCTTTTGCTTGTTTCTATTTTAGCATTTTCCTTCATGTGTGTATTAAACTCTGGATTTCAAAAATGATGTTCTACATCAAACACTCTAAATAAAAATCATTTTCTTTCCAGCATTCCATGTCAAACCCCCATTCACTTTTCCTCTTATTCTCTTCTCTGCCCAAACTTTGGCAGCGTAACCGAGATGGATGGGAGTAATAATAATTGTCATGACCTTGATATTAACTATGATAACCCAATTTGTTAAATGGAAACTAGGGATGAAGAAGGAGTTGGGGAAGAAGTACAACCCTTCTACGACTCATTCAAGATAGTCAATTTGGGTACAAATGAAAGAAAAAAGGAGTTTAAGATAGGGGATCGGCTCAACTTAAAGGAACGGGAGGAGCTAATTCAACTATTAACTAAATATCATGACATCTTTCCATGGTCATACCAACATATGTTAGGCCTAGATGAAAGTATCGTCACACAACATCTACCAATCGTAGAAGGATGCAAACCCGTGAAACAAAAGCTTCGAAGGATGAAAACGGAATGGCTTCTCAACATCAAAGAGGAGGTCTAGAAACAGTATGCAATAGGCTTTCTCCAAGTATACTATTGTTCGGAATGGGTGGCCTACATAGTACATGTCCCCAAAAAGAATGGGAAGGTGTGAATGTGTGTTGATTACCGGGACATAAATCGAGCTTGCCAAAGGATAACTTTCCTATAACCCATATTGACGTGCTCGTCGATAATATGGCGGGCACCAAATGTTCTGCTTCATGGTTGACTACAATCAGATACAGATGTGCCCCGACGACATAGAGAAGACAAAATTCAACACACCATATGGAACATTTTGTTACATAGTGATGCCATTCGGATTGAAGAACTCCGAGGCAAGGTACAAATGGGAAATGGTCACCCTTTTCATGATATGATATATAGAGATAGAGGTGTATGTGGAAAATATGATCGCCAAGTCCAAAGATCATAAAGAATCCATTTTGAAACCGTTTGAGAGACTAAGGATTTACAAACTCCGGTTGAACCAAACAAAATGCACCTTTGGAGTCATCTCGGGGAAATTCATGGGATTCATAATAAGTGAGAGAGGACTTGGAATGGAGGTAAAACCATTGCCGAAATGTTTCCGCCTCAGATGAAAAAGAAAGTACAGAGGTTCTTGGGACGGTTGAATTATATTGGCCGCTTCATCTCGCACCTAACCCCTATATGCGAGCCAATATTCAAACTCCTTCATAAGGGTCAACTGTGGAGTGAAATGATGATTGACACCTGACATTCGAAAAGATTAAGGAGTACCTCGAAAGCCTACTAGTATTAGTGCCTCTTACACTCGGGAGACCACTGCTTTTGGTTCTGACAGTGTTCGAGAACTCGGTAGGATAAATGCTAGCCCAAAATTGACTCAACGGGAAAAAAGGAATTTTACTATAATAGCAAAAATTTCACCGATTCGGAATATTGATACTCCAACCTCAAAAGGGCATGCAGAGCATTGGTAGGGATGGCCAAAAGATTACAACACTACATGTTGTACTATACCACACACCTCATTTCAAAGGTCGACCCCATGATGCACATCTTCGAGAAACCTCCTCTCATCGGCCGCCTAGCAAGGCAGCAGGTCCAGCTAGCCGAGTATGACATCCAATACACGACAAGGAAGTGATCAAGGGAAATGCAATCGCATACCACTTAATGGAACATCTTATATTTGATTCTGACGCGTTAGTGTTGGAATTCCCCGACAAGATTATTCTGAACACCAAAGAAGAGGAAGATATCAAGGATGAAGTGCAACAAGGATCATGAAATTTGATGGGGCATCTCCAATTTCCTCGGATATGGTATAAGCATGGTCTTCCTGTCTCCCGGTGCAAAATTGTACCCTATCATCGGCCAAATTGACCTTTCTACTATCTCCCGATAGAAATGGGGATTAAGAACCTGAAAGTCTACAAAGACTCTTCACTCATCATCTACCAGTTAAGGGGAGAGTAAGAAACGAGGGACAAAAGGCTTATCCCTTACCACAATTACATCAAGTTAACGCACATACCGATCATCGATAATCAAATCTTTGAGGCCTTGGCTACACTATCTTTGATGAACGTGTTAGGAAAGCTAGATGCCAATCCCCAAAATCCAGATCCAAAAGCAATTGGACCCATCCCACGTAGCTACTGTGGAATAGGAGTCGGACGGTAAACCTTGGTACCATGACATAAAAACTTACATTCAAAGTAAAGAATACCTGCTAAATGTAATGTCATCACTTTGGCCATTTGCCGTCTAGGCATCAATGTGATAGGAATGATTGAACCCAAAGAATTAAATGGTCACCGCTTCATCTTGGTCGCCATCAATTACTTACTAAATGGGTATAAGAAGCCTCACATATTTGTGTTACCAGGAGTCTGTTGGTCAAGTTCATAAAAAAGGAAATCGGTCGCCGATACGGGCTTCCCAAGAGGATAATCACAAACAACACCAAGAATCTTGACAATAAGATGGTGATTGAACTCGTGAGGAGTTTAAGATCAAACATCATAACTCGGTCCCTTATAGGCCAAAAATGAATGGTGCGATGGAAGCCGCTAACAATAACGTCAAAAGATAGTGCGAGAAAATGGTGGCCGGATACCGAAATTGGCACGAGATGTTACCATTTGTGCTTCACGGATATTGCACTTTGGTCGAACGTCGACAGGGGCAACACTCTACCAGCTAGTGTACATAATGGAAGCAGTACTCCCCATAGAAGTGGAAATTCCTTCACTCCGAGTGTTGATGGAGGTAAAGTTTGAGGAACCTGAGTGGATATAGACTCGATACCATCAGCTGAACCTAATCAAGAAAAAGAGGTTGGCAGCGGTCCATCAGGACCACTTGTACCAGAGACGGCTAATAGGGCCTTTGAAAGGAAAGTAAAAGCCAAGAAGTTTCAAGAGGGCGAAATAGTGATCAAAACCTTGGCTCTGAAACAAGGAGATCCTAAAGAAAATTGGACCCGCAATTATTAGGAAATTGGGGAGGCCATTATATTAGTGAATGTCGATGGAGAAAATTTATCAAATCCCGTCAATTTAGATAAACTGAAGAAGTATTACGCCTAAGCAAGTCTCCCCGGGTTTCCAAAAGATTTATCAAGTTATGCTCTAAAGTTAATAAGAATTCTTATTATTCTGTCCCCGTGTTTATGTCTTGTTAGATGTTCAAAAGTTGGAATGGAAAACAATTCTATAGTTTTTGACTAAGAAAATATATAGGTTTCCTATTCTAAAAATGAACGGACTCGAAAGTATTTCTTTCAAAATCGAAGGAAAAATGTTTATTGAAAAACGTAGAAAGATTTTTAATTATTTCAAAAAAGTCCACTGCGGACTGAGGCGACAAGAGGTTCCCAACATCTCCTTCCAATCACCAAGGCTATGAGGTCATGCAAAGGCCACGACCTCACACTGGGGGCAAATTGGAAAATAAATGTTGACTAATCGAAAAAGTAATCAGGAGATCGAACACCAATTACATAAGTTGGACTCTCTTAAAAAGCGAAAAGCAATTAGGTATCCTGGTTTTATCTAATCAAATGTCAAAAAATCGAGCAATGATTTTGTTTTTAAAGAAAGTTCTCGTATCCATGCATACCATGCATTTACATTCACTGCTCGCATAGAAATGAATTCACGTGGGGTGTTGGGAAGCACATGGTCATCGCCAAAATGGTTAGAAAATAGGGAGGTGTCGATAGCTCCATAACAAATAAAGTGATAGGGAGGCACCAACAGCTCTGCAACAAATAAAGTGATTGGGATAAAAAGGATAGGACGATCTGACCGAGAAAATAGGATGGGCCGCTAAGTTGTTGCAGCTCGTCAAGAGTCCACACGAGAGCAAAAGAAGGGAAGGGTAGAGATGTGACCCCTCTTTTATAAAAAGAGGTTTGGACCGTTTGGGGAACGATGCGGCTAGATCAGAGTGTTATGATTGAGTACCTGCATATTTGGACGCTACAGCGGGATAAAGTACGTCGGCTAAAGGGAAAATCTACAAAAACTTTTCCCAGAAACGGCACCAAAAACTTGGACAAAGCACCAAGGGTGAAAGTGCAACCCCCACTAAATTAGGGGGCTTCATCTAAAAATATCTATGCTGGTGGCAAAAGAATTTATGGAACATTAATGGCGAAAAAAAGAAAACTTTATTCAATCCCTCCAGTACATGAAACACAATAGTTGCTTGAAGGAAAAGAATAGGATACAAGAGAACTCATAACAAAAATGAAGGATATATATGAAAGCAAAAGACAAAATAAAAACATAAAAGGCAACCGAGACGTCGTCCATCACCGTCGCAACCATTCATCTATCACGGCAAGGAAAAGTAGATCATTCGTCAGACCTCTTTATCTCCTCGTCAAACCTTCTAGAAAGGAGGCACATGTGGTATAATAAAGGTTATGTTAATAGTAGGAGACTGAAAGGGACGAGGGAAAAGGAAAGCTTCACCAGGAAACGCTAGGTTGCTTGGAGGATAAGGGACTGAGGAACATGAATGGTCCTTCCTCTATGTCACAGAGAGAGCGACCCAAAGGAAAAAGTGAATCCCAGTGCAATCGAAAGGTCAAGACAAAAACACATGGACCTTCACGTTACGGAGTTTTTGCTTCCACAAGGAGGATGGCCATCAAGAAAATGCAACCCCTAATTCAATCGAGAATCACTGACAAGGACGACTTGCTTTTTGCGTTAGGAGAGTTTCCCTCCAGAAGGGACGTGCACGAGCAGACAACATGGAAAAAGCTGCAGCAATATTCTCCAGCTTTATACCATGGTCCATGCAAGTGCATGCAACCGAGAGTTTTGACAGCAAAATCGACAATAGCTGCCTATCAGAAGAGGAACCAGTTGGAAGGAGCCCACCACGAACTCTTCACCCATCAATGAGCATGAGCCATTCACAATAGTGGTAACCTGAGCCATGCTGTAAAAGGACATAACCTGTCATCATAGTTTGCTAGAAGAAATGACTAGAAGGAAACATGACGATAGGGGAAAACTCCAAAATGAAGAGAGCATACCTCCACTATTGACACTCGAAGAAGACACTTGCGCATCTCGGGCCCTACAAAATCCACCCTTTGACGTACAAGCCTCTTGTAGTCACAATGAAGAACCTCCAATTCGCGTTGTCACTTGGTTCGACCATGAGTTCAGTCAGAAATAAAGGCTGACCGCTTAATAAGAGGAATTGGGTTAAGATGATGAATTTGTTTGAGGATGACAGACACCAATTAATGGCATTTATTTAAAGAACCAAAGGGTGAGGACCCTTTGGTCATTTCAAAAGTCGAGCAGTTGTTGACCTCCTTGAGAGGCCATAAGGTCTAGCATCTAGGAGTAGTTTCACACCAATTACAAAGAGAAACGCTTACTACGGAAGTGTTGGTCCACCCAATAACTAGATCCTATAATTACAGGATGGTGACACAGGGTATCATATCATGACAATCTCTCTAGTCTAATCAATTGTTAGTCTTTTGAGGGCATTAGGAAAGTCCGAGGATGACCTGAAGTTGTAGCAGCCGCACGAACCTTGCTATCCGCATGACTTCATGCTTTTGGGCCATATTATATACTACGTGAGTTTCCTGGAACGTACCAGACTTAAGGGAGCCCCATTGATCCTCTCACCGTCATGAAGCTCGAACCACTCATAGAACCCTCACCATACTATTGGGGGGCATACATACATAAGAATTTTTCAATAAAAGATGCCTAAAACCAAGGAAAAGAAGAAAGAGGAAAAGAATAAGGGTCTACCTCACATTCCTGACGAGTTGGAACTTTACAATCGCATAGCCGAAATTGCCAGTCCAGATTGTGATTCAGCTCGGCCATGAATACCACTAGATCTACATGTCAATCACTTAAAAGAAAGAATTCCCACTAAAAGTGATATCTCAAAAGAGCCGTCAATAACGTTATTTATCGAGCAATAGTCACTCTGACATCTCATACAGCAGAGGGTCAAACTTCCCGAGGAAGTTAAATTTTTCAAGCTATAAATGGATTTTCAAAATTATTTCAGCCTTCAGCTAGCAATAATTTCCCATCATCATCCTCATCCCCATCATCATCATCATCATCCTTGTCACTCTCTCGGTTCTTCCTTAATATCAATAATAGCTATTGGTTAAAGCCTTAAGGAGGAGCCAGTACCTGTACTTTTGGTGTTCTTGACAAACAGTTGAACTAACGGACGAAGAGCTGTAGAAACAATAGAAGAGGATTGTCCACCTACTTTTCTTTCACTATAAGGGAAATGAACCGTAATGTATTTGAGGATAAGGTTAAGTAATTAGTTTTTATTAGTAGAGAACAAAATGTGAGGGTATATTGTCCCTGAAGTCTATTAATGTTTGAATCCATACTCAGTTATGTTAGGGTTGGCTCGGCGAGTTGAAGAAGATATTGCCAATCCATCTCAAAAGCAGCCTTCTGATGTTGGGGCGCCAATAAAGCCTCTTCCAGTGGAGACCGTCACCCAAGGGCATTGGAGCAATCAATGCCACTACCATAGTGAAGAACAACGACTGAAGGTCTCGATGCCAGCTTGGAGAGCAAGTTCACTTATGCTTCCGTTCGGTTTCCCTATCGTTGTATATGGACGCCTGGTATGGTCTCCGCAGTGTTTGCTCCATTTTAATCTCTCTCTGTGTTTGAACTTCTAGTAGCAAAATTTCTTCGAGTTTGGATGTTCTTCTCATGGAAGTCATTTTAGTTATTGTCGATGCAACCTTAACCATGTTTTGACTTACTTTTACATTCATGCATAGAGACGTGTCCAGATTTATTGATATGTTTGGTCTTAGTTTCATGGCCTTGAATTTGCCCGTCTTTACATCTTATCCTAAGAGAAGCTGACTTTGGGTGATGAAATTTTTGTTATAGTTTGCTATGTTTTGCAGCTATTTACCAGTTCTTCAATTAAAGATTTAATGTGCTGTCGGATTTGATGTGGTGAGGTTTAGTGTGCGGCTTCAAGATGTTATCTTTTTGCTAATGTGTTCCTCTTTTTGCAGACCCCTTGCGAGCATGCCTTCTGTCTAGATTGTGTTGGGAGTGATTCAATGCTTGAAGCAATAGCATATACAGTAATACGGAAATAAATACATGGCCAAGAGATGTTGTAATGGCATAGGTAAATGTAGCTCATAGGTGATTTTGATTCGGGCAGAGTTCTATGATTGTATTAATTGTTTTTGGTTGACAAAATTTTGATATGTGCTCTTTAGAATAGGTTACTCATGGTTGTCCTATTAGTTTTATCTTTTACGCTTGGGTGCAAATGCTCTATAGTAACTAAAATGTCTCTCTTCTTTTATCGCCCTTTGCATCTAAAAAGAGGATGAACCTTGATCCAACTGATGGTTGATCTCAATGTTGGCTAAGAGATGTACCGTTATTGCCAACGACTCTTAACACAACTTTTGAGAATGGTTTAAGGGGGCGGGAAACAAGTTTTTTGACAAATTCGGGTTTAAATGATGTGATACAAAGAATCTAAATTTTGTTGTGTGGATAAAGGTTTTTAGTTCGAAGTATCAGAACAAGCAGCAGTAAACCCACTCAGTAAAAAATATGTAGTGTTCCGACATTGGTTACATGTTTTGCAAGTAGTATTTTTTTGTCTTTGCTGCAACGTACCAGTAGCCTAATACGCTATAATATATGCTGCAACCTCTAATGAGATTCTAACCATCACCCAAGAACAACATTCTTGTTTACATACCTGTTCACTATCAAACTAATAGCTATATATCCCTAATGTAAATATTATAGGCCGATGTGAAGGCAACTTCTTATTTCATCGCAGATTCTCTAACAGTACCACATGTTCAAATATAGCTATTTGGTAGAAACAACTCACAGTGGTTTTATGTTCTATTTTGTTTGCGAATTTTGTCTATCTCTGCTTTGTTAGCATATCAGTTATGTCTATTCAAAGATATGATTTGTTGTGTTTGTTTCTGCATTCGTTCTATTTAGTTTTGCAATGTGACTGCAAGCACGGGTTTTCATGGTTTAATTGTGTTGATTCTCACATCCGCAGCTCAGTGCGGACATAATACCTGGTTTAATAAGACGAACATAACTCGTAACTTCTACAAACTATCTTCCCAGATTAGATGGCCATACGCGTAGCAGCCAATTTCATAAAAGAAGAACATATATAAACCATAACCCCAACACCTTCTTTTGTCGACAACAAACGGCAAGTCAGTTTTATTGCCGACAAGCCCCATGCTTCTAAACAACCAACCATTTATTCCTATGAATCTCATTATTGTTATCGAGTTCGTCATGCCACAGTGCTCAACCATCAATTCATCTCAATCTCAACATTGTCGTCAACTCGTGCTGCAGCTTCTCATCTCGAATCTCTTCCTCATCCATGAGTCGACGATGAAGGATCAACTAACCACCGTCGTTTCCACTCTCGCCCGCAGCGGCTCTCCGTCCCAACTCCAATAGCATGAAGGAAATTGCATTTACCTTCGGAGGATGCACCAGTTACAATTGAAACATTGATTGATTAACAAAATGCATAAGAACCCTTATGAAGAACCTCTGAAGCATAAACCCTAATTTTTTTTCTAAAGAAGAACCCTAATTTTTTTCTAAAGGCATAAGAAGCTTGCTTGAGTTAGTTAAATAACTCAGTCAATCGTGTGATAGGTTGAATTTGTTTATACAAATCAGTTCTTTCGAATTTTAGTGTGATATTTTCCGGTTAACTTTAAGATGATCAATTTTATCGTATTCAAAATATTATTAATGAATTAATTTGATGAGCTATTTTATATCAATTAAAATTGTCAATAATTAATGCATATATAAAATAACACGTCGCTAATTAGAAATTAATTCTCCAAAATTCACATAAGCAGCTTATTTATTGTGCTACAACACGTCACATAAGCGCCACATACGAAGAATTCACCTTAATTTAATGCCTTATTGAAGAAATTGGATATAAAATTAACTAACTTTTAACTATGTATAAATTCCCTCAAAAACTATATCTTACCTCATTACTACTAAATATCTCTAAGTTACTAATAACTACATTTATATTTTAATAAATACAACAACTTCAAAATTGTTAATATAATCTTCAAATTGGTATACTCATATATGAGTTTGTGATACCTATGAAGTCTAGTCATGTATTTGACATCGAAAAAAATAGTTCGTCAAAACATATGAAGACTATACTAGTTTTAATCGTTTTTGAAAAATTAAGATGTCGATTGTAAAATTATTCAAATCCGAGTTAATATGTAAAATATATTAATTAACCAAAAAAGTTTGGAAAAATTAAAAAAAAAAGAAAAAACTATATTTGTGTAAAATTACTAAACTATATATATAGTTTTAAATTTTGTAACTTTAATTAATTTAAAAATGTAGGCGGCAAATAACAATTCGGAAACTTAATCCCAATTTTTAAGTTTCCCGCTGTTTCTTCTGAAATCAGACTAAAAATGAGAGATGAAAATAATTCAAAAAATCGAAAAACTGAAAATAAATTCAGTCTCATTCACGCGCAGCGAAATAGTTACCTTCCCATGGACTAGAGGCCGAAGGGAGTGCGCACACTCGAATTTGGTGAAAATGTCGACCTGGCGGATTTTCTCCAACGCCGGTAATGATTTCCAATGGGAGACATCTGGCGGGGTGGGGCAATGCAAACCAGCAGTCGAGACGAACGCCCATCCGATTTCACCTGCCAGCTCCAGTCCCCGTCTTCCTTCCATGGCTGACCTCCTGCTCCAAGGTATTGTGACTTGCCACAACTCTGTCGTAGTGCTTTGCTTCGGTTTATTGATTGGACCTATGCGATTGCTTGCCTATCCCTTTTAATTCGTATAGGCTGTTCGAAGCTTCTTGAGAACGGTAATGACAAAGAAGGAGGTGCTCCGATGTTTCGAACTGGATCAGGAAAATCCGTCGTGCTGAAACAATCTTCGATTTCCAAAGCGTTGTTAGTTCTCGGTGATGAGGATTTCATCGGCTCCCGTATGATTTTAATCTCATTTTGTTGCTTTTTTTTTCTCGAAATTTCTTGCTTCATGAAGAACCCTAATTCGCTTTAAATATGTAACTTTCTAAGCAGGGGAAGCAACTAATAGAGGACCACCTGACTGTTTCTCCAATTCGCTTTTCCAAACTGCCTCTGGGAAATCAGTTGGTCTTTCGTCTACTTGTCTTGTCAGAGCTAGGACTTTGTTGGGTATGGAAGAAGATGGAGACGACTCTTCTAGTTTTGATGGATTTCAATGTCCACAAAGACCATCATCTACAAAAGAGTGGCAGAGTTTAAATCATATGGGGATGAGAGATAGTCCGACCAAGGATGTTGCAATGTCCAATTGCAGTCCTGCCTTGACTTATAAAATTGGGTTTGCAGGAAGCAGACCAAAGAACGAGTTTACTCCAAACTCGTTGCAGTCAAAAGTTTCTGATCCAGCTGCTAAACCTCCTCCACTGAAGTTTCAGACAGCTGGTGGTAGATCCTTATCTGTTTCTAGTGATGCATTGGAGCGTGCTAGAAGCCTTCTTGGGGATCCAGACTTGGGCAGTTTCTTCGGTGAGGGGGATGATAAAAGTGATCTAGTTGTCACAGCTTCTGAAGAGCGTAGTGCCAGTGAATCTTCAACCAGCAACGGCAAGGAAACGTACTCTGGATTTACCTATCCAGGAGCTGCAAGGAGCAAATATGTGCAAAATAATTTTACATACTCACCAAAAGCATCTTCAAACCGGTTTCAATCTGCGTTCAACAAGGGAACAGTTCTGTTTGGGAGTAACTTGATCACGCAATTTGATGCTGTTGACAATGATCGTGCTTGTGGGTCAAATCACAATGTAAATATGGGGAACAGTCTTTTGAGTAATAGGCCCTATATAAGTGGTCAAGCGAGAGACATTTCTTCAGGGGATGGCACTAATTCAAATACTAATCAACTTCCGAGGCCATGTCGCAGGCCGTTGGTTCATATCTCTAACGGTATGCAGATAAATTCAGCAAATAATGGACAAGTCAGCAGCGAAAAGAGGAGACTGAGGAGTGTTTCAGTTTCTCCGTTCAAGAGGCCACGAAATTCTAAGTTTATCACCCCTTTGAGCAAGAATTCCTGCCCCAGTGGTACAAATAGTGAAATTCATTCTTTATCTTGATTTTGTTTCATATTATTGCCATTCAAATACTTCACCTTGCTCCTCAGGTTTATCTGCTTTGTCATCTAAGCATACTGCTTCCAGAAGAAGGGTCTCCACCAAGTACCCTATTCAAACTTCAAGGATGCAAATAAAAGAATACTTCGGCGTGCCACTTCCCCACCAGAAGAAGGTATATAACACGTTTTACCCCATAGGCGTTCCCAGATTGGTCTTGCATCTAACACGTTTTTTTTTGCAGTTGGAGGAGCAAGTAGCGGGTATTAGATCCAACAATGCACCTAATTATTTATTTCCTGATCATTCTGGCACAAATTGCATCGGGTTAGAAGCTCTTCGCCGCATGCTCGTTCAGTCAGGAGCTTCTGAGCAATGTGCTTCTGAAGAGTAAGCGTCTCTCTCCGGTTCTTTTATTCTCATTCTTATTGGGAACAAAGCAGTCTTTTCCCCCATGGCGTTCTTGTGAATTTGTGATTGTCTGTGGGAAGCTATTGGCTTTCTGAATAAGAATTTACTGTTGGTTAATGATAGTTGTATCAACAAGTAGCGACTGATGTTTGTCTGATAGATTGGATGAAAATCCAAGCTTCTATTACTTATCACGTCTAGTTACTCTTTGAAGGTGGGTTACGAATCACTACAAGTGGATAGTTTGGAAACTAGGATGCTATGACAGTTATCGTCCACTGAAGTTGTCCTCAAATTTTTTGACCGTTACAAATGTCATCGAAGAACTGAAATACAGGCAGGTGCATTACGTTAGTAGATATGATTGCTTTTCCATAGATTAGACTTCAGAGTTTGGTGACACCGATTTGATTACTCAGATACGAAAGAGAAATGAATCATGGACACCGATCTGCGCTCAAGAGGGTTCTTGAAGGCGATATACCTCCTTCCTCGATGATGATCCTGTGCATTTCTGCCGTTTATGCTAGTTCTGAAGCAGAGACCGAAGATTATCCCCCAGTTCTAAACAACAGGCATCAAGGTGCTTCTGCGGCGAGGATACAGCTGACCGATGGATGGTACGACTGTTGCTATTGCATTCCACATTAATCACTATTAGAAATAACCACTGTTGACCTACAGGTATGCAGTGGATGCCCTTTTAGATGCCCCATTGTCTAGGCATCTTTCTACCGGAAAGCTTTTTGTCGGGCAGAAACTTCGAGTGAGATTTATTTTTCTGCATTCTCTCCTCTGCGTATATAGTGAAACCATTGAAAATTTATCTGACCGCACTTCAAAATTTTCCTTGTGAAGATATGGGGTGCAGGATTGTCTGGATGGGCCAACCCGGATTCACCGCTTGAGGTTCTCTTATGATTGGCTTCTTTTTGCATGAAGTTTAATGATTGCAGCCTTCTATTTCCAGTGGTGAACTTCGTTAGATATCTTCTTGATTTCAGGCATCAAAGGCTGTTAGTTTGCTGTTAAATATAAATGGAACGTATAGAGCTCATTGGGCTGATCGACTTGGTTTGTGTAAGCACATTTTGGATTATTGTTTTTCCAGTTCATTTTAGTTATGTGAAAAGAGATCCATCTTCTTTCGAGCTCATGATACATAATACAAAATTTTCTTCTGTAGGTAAGAGAAGTGGTGCTCCTTTGGCCTTCAGTTGTATCAAGAGTAATGGAGGCTCTGTCCCTCATACATTAGTTGGAGTGACCCGCATATACCCTGTTCTCTACAAGGAGAAGTAAGAAGAGATACCCTGAGTTCTTATTTTACTATTGTATCGTAAGCTGTCTTTCAAACTTGAGTTTACCCCTTGTTTTCTCTCTGCAGGTTTCCTGCGGGTGGATCTATAGTGAGGCCAGAGAGAATGGAGACTGAGATGATACAAGTATTTAACGACAGGTGAATTCTGACCTGGAACTCTGTGCTATCTAGTTGAAGTATTCCTCCACATCTTCAAAAAAGGTTGTAATCATTAGTGACTCGGTATCTGTATTTACTAGTTGTTGCATTTGTTGGTTTATGGCTAACAGGCGGTCGGTTGTCATAGAAGGTGTAGTTTCGGAGTTCCAAAGGGGAACCAAAACCTCACATCTTGACAAAGATAGTGATAGTGAAGAAGGTGCAAAGCTTTTCAAAATTCTGGAGACGTCAGCTGAACCAGAACTTCTAATGGCAGGGATGAGCTCAGAGCAACTTGCTAGTTTTGTTTCTTATCAGGAAAAAGTACAGGTGAACTTCAGATTCTTTGCTTTCAAGATTTGTGCATAAGTTTATAAAAGGAGCACTAACCAAAGCTGGTCCAATGTTAGGCCACCAAACAAATGAACATGGACAAAGCAATACAGAAAGCTCTGCAAGATGCTGGCTTAGAGAAGAGAGAGGTGACCCCCTTTATGAGGGTTAGAGTGGTCAGTTTAACTACTACTCGTGGAGGAACTTGCCGTCCAAAAGAAGGTTTGATAACAATATGGAATCCAACAGAGAAGCAGGCAAGTGCTCATTGCCTTATTTGTTCTTCAATCAAGCTATTTCATTTCCCATTCACTTGCATATTCTTGGCTTACTTTACGCTTCATTATTGATTCTTAAATCCGATCGTATCATCTAATAACAGCAACTTGAGCTGGTGGAGGGGCAGGCGTATGATGTTGCAGGACTTGTACCAGTGCCCTTTGATTCAAATACCCTTTACTTGCAAGCAAGAGGATCCGCAAACAAATGGCAACCTTTGTCTCCCGTTCAGACCCAAAATTTCGAGTTAGTCTCGTGTTCAGTTCATTAACCAACTAAAGCACATAAGCAATCAGATTTTGCTAAAAAGACCAGTTATTTTTCTTGCAGGCCATTTTTCTGTCCTCGGACATCTATCTCGTTATCAAACTTGGGTGCACTTGCATTTGGCAGGTAAGTTAGCATCATCTTGGACCTTGTCTTCTCTAGCAAACATCGGCTTCTCATATTCTTTTTTGCTGTTTCAGCGAATTCGATATAGCTGCAGTGGTTGTGCATGTGGGCAAGGTTTATGGAACCGGTACATTTGCGAAACAGTGGGTGTTTGTAACTGACAGCTCCATCTCCACATTGAATTCAGAGGCTGCAAATTCCTTACTAGTCTTAAGCTTCAACGCCTCTTCCATAGACAAGGATTCAGCTACACCAGTCAACCACAATGTAGCAGGATCAATTGTGAGTACACACTGTATCAGTATCTCCATTTATGTATCTTCTCCAGAAGCTTCAAAGTTCAAACCTCTTGTGCGTTTGCAGGTTGGCTTTTGCAACATTATCAAGAGAAACAAAGATGAGAGTAACCAGTTATGGGTAGCTGAAGCAACTGAAAACTCAACTTACTATCTTAACTTTGACTCCTCGAACTGCTCCCACCTCAGAAAGACTGCCGTCTCCGTTCAAAACTGGACCAAGACTTCTACCTCGGTATGCACCTATACTTCAATTTCTGCCCTCCCCACCATTATCGATCTAATGGTTGCAGTCATTACGTTTTGGTTCTGCTTCGTGCAGATTATTAGGAGACTTAAGGAAAAGGTTCTGAAAATCGTCAACGGATCTAAAAGCTAGCAAGACGGAGAAAGTTCTCGAAGGGTCAGCATGGAACTTGAAGATTCTCTGTTCATTGCGTCTCCATTTCAGGGTTCTGCTATCTAAAACTGAACCTTGCAAATTTGTGAGACAAAATTTGATTGTACATTAGGAAAGTTAACGTCATGCAGATAGGCAATTTTTGTGTCATACATCGTTGGAAATTACTCTCATTCCAACTTAATCTGTAAATATTTAATGATTTCCGAATCCGAAATCCCACATTTGAATCGCCAGAACTTGTTATATACCTATTGATTCCTTGTTCCTTTGCTCAATGAGATTTAGCTGACAGAGCAGCAATGGCTATATATATACTAAGTGCTACAAATGGTCGAAGAGCAATTCATTCCAAACATCATGCACCCCGGGGAGGCACCATTCAATGCATGCAGTCAGAGTAACTTGGAGGATCCGCAAGCTGATCGGGTCTCTCCCAAAACTTGTTGTATATCGAAGGGTGCCCATCCTTCCGACACTAAGATAGCTGAGTATCAAAATGAGGAGAACTAGGTTGGGTTTAGGGCATTTTCATCTTCAAATTTTAGTAATTATTAAAGTGAGATGGAGGGTAATGTAACATTCTTTTAGTAATTGTTAGAGATGTGGAATCTTTTTTAAATTAGTAATCTTGATAATTTAGAAAGACAATTAGCAATGCCACAAAACATTAGTAATTTTACTAATTTAAAAAGTCAATTAGCAATAATATATAAGAAACTTGGCCTACTTTTAAAAAAATGTATTTATGATTTGAAAATTATTAATTACATAATTTGTAAAGGTAAATATTCAACAAAATAAATTGATACATTTTCAATTTTGCCCTTTACAGTAGACGACACATAGTAGAAGATGCATAACTTCATTGCTTCAACATTTGATTGTAAGGAAAATTCTCTCAAGTCACTCACATGCATAAAAAGAAAAATGTGTAACTTTAATTTTTTTCAAGAAGCTTATGAATTTGGATATCATATACCATTTGTTGTTCTTTTGTCATCTTCGATGGATCCATCGTCAATAATTTGATTGCTATCAAATTATTCTCGTGTTCCTTTTAGTAAAAATATTTAAGTAAGAAAAAAATAGATGATGAATAGAAATTGTTAAAAAATTACAAGATAAAGATGGTTAGAAATTACCAAATTAGTTAATTTCTAAAATTATTCATGTTATCTTGTGAAAACAATTATAAATTTCTAAATGAATCTTGCAATAGAGATGACCTTACAATTCCTTCTTTTTGTATATTGATTTCTGAGTTACTAAGATATATATATATATATATATATATATATGAGTCCTACCTTAATTGAAATAGATTCTAAATCTATTTTTTCTATATTAGACTAGGATTATATTCCCTAGTTGTCAATAGCTAATACTCGCTATTAACTAATATCTTTCAACACTTCCCCTCAAATTTGGTGTAGATGTTGATCAACCCAAGTTTAGTCACAAGGCCTCAAACATATATTTTGATAATGCCTTTGTTAACACATATGCTGTTGTTTGCTGCTTTGAAATAATATATTCAACTTGAACAACCCCAATATTGATGGAGTCTGTGATAAAATGATGGATTGGATTCCTGACTATACTAATGGCAGCTTGACTATCACAAAGAAGCTTGATATGACATTCATGAGGGATCTTTAACTCTTCTAGCTAGTACCCGTTTTAACCAGATACTTTCACAAATTCCTAGAGCCTAGGCTCTATATTCTGCCCCTACACTACTTTGAGCTACAACCCCTTGCTTCTTGCTTTGCCAAGTAATGGATTGCCCCAAACATAACTGCAAAGCAAACGGTAGTAGATCTCCTCTCGGTGAGCTCTCCACCCCAACCGATATCGGTGTACAATTAATTACACACACACACCCTTCCACTGGAGCACCTTTAAGATATCTTAGGATCCTAATCACCATCAACATATGCTCTTCATTTGGAAACTACATATGTTGACTAATGATCCCAACAACAAAACTAATGTCAATATGAGTGTTAGTAAGGTAAATGAGCTTACCGACCAGACGTTGGTAACTGCTCTTTTCCACTAATAGTATGTCTTAACTCCTACTAAACACCTTGTTCAGCTCCATCAGTGTACCAATTGGTTTACACCCGAGCATTCTCACTTCCTTGAGCAGATATAAAACTTCCTTTGAGAATTACTTAGGTTTCCCATGTTTTTTTATCTCGAATTCTTCAGGAAGTTGATTTTTAGCTTAAAAATCTTTTTGTGTCATCTCAAATAATAATAATGTCATCCACATATACTATCAAGATTGATAGCTTTTCATTAGGTGAGTGATTTGACAAACAAAGTGTTTGACAAACAGAGTGCGGTCTGTTGACACTGATAGTATCCATAGTGTTTAACAGCCTTAGCAAACCTATCAAACAAGCATGTGGTGATAGTTTCAGTCCATACAAGGCCTTCTTGAGTTTACTCACTTGCCTTTTTTCTAGATTCTTCACTCCAGGAGGGAAAATCATGTAGACTTCTTCAATAAGTTCTCCTTTAAGGAATGCATTTTTAACATCAAGTTGATGTAACGACCAATCAAAATTCGCAACAAAGGAAAAGAAGGACCTTTATGGTGTTCAACTTTGCCACTGGTGCAAATGTCCCATCATAGTCTACACCATATTTCTTGTGTAAGCCTTCTTGTAACCAACCTTGCCTTGTACCTATCGATTTAGCCATCTGCCTTGTATTTAATAGTGAATTCTTATTTACAGCTAACAGTATTCTTCCCAGTAGGAAGTGAGACAATATCCCAAGTAGCATTTTCTTCCAATGCTCTTAACTTCTCTATAACTGCAGCTCTCCACTTTGGATGTCTCATTGCTTCCTGTACATCCTTGGTATCTGTTCATTCTCTAGAGTTGATATGAAACTCTAGTTCGACTTAATAAGATTGTCATAACTGACATATCCAGCAGGTGGGTGCTTAGTACAATTGCACACACACACCCTTTCGAAGATAAATATGGACGTCGAGATCTACAAGGTCTGGAGTAGGGTCTTCAAGTTCCTGAACGGTTACCTCGTGATTTACATTAGAGTCCCACCCCTAGGAGACCCAATCGAACCACACGGTTCGATCCATGCATTACTCACAAATTCGATCGGTGTGACACTCCCCTCAAATTATAACACAAATGACTGTTATAACCTTAATAAATAATCAGAGTCCATTTTTACGCAAATTAACCGCTTTATTCTCTTTCTTTCTTCGTTTTCTTATATTTTTTATAAGCTATTCTTCCCCTTATTATTATACGGCTAAGAACCAAACTGAGAACCAAACTGAGATCTTTCGGATCGTTTGGATGAAGTATTTGTATACCTTATTAGAGATGAAAATCATATCCAATCGACAATGAAGCCACCATAAATTTCTCCCAAAAACCAAAAACATATGTCCCGATAAGAAACAAAAACATAATGTAGATTAACCTACATGTGGTTAGATGCATTTCCCGATATAATTCTTTGAGTTGCAACTCCATAAAGAACCAATCATATTGTGTTAGTATTTATTCAGTGATGATGAAATGAAAGCACATATTCGACTTGTTTATAAAAAATATAATTAGTGATTGGCCAAGCGACCAAGTCTCAGAACCATCAATTGGCCCAAGCGCTCGAACGCCAGGTTCAGGGCCTTGACTGCCAATCCTTTGAAACAAACATAGCGAAACAAACTAATCATCGGCCTAGGCATTGATATCACCCCATTGTCACTATTGAACATTACTTGCAGCCAATGGTTATAATATTTACTATGTAAATTACACATACCAGAGCCTCTATCCCATCTAAATTGTCACACGTAGAATGGTCTGAGAGTATTTACAAATAGAATACCCGATTATTTACAACAGAAAAACTGGTTATTCACTAACTGAATAACCTATGAGTTATACCAATATATAGTTTTCCATAGATGTCCGTCTTGTATGTCGAGTCGATCAAAATCTCAAAATACCAAACACTCAACATCCGAAGACACTCCGGGTCGCGAGAAAGAGGCTGGCAATAGGTTGCCACCATCTACCGAACAGTGGACGAAGTATTGGAGATCTTCAGCTTCTTCCAATGTCCACCCGTTGGTGTCTTGCCGAACAATCTATCATCTCTAATCTTGTCAGTCACATTGTAAATTTGACGCATGTGTTGCTAAGCATTTTCACCGATTGTTAAATAATAAATAAGTTTACAAAATTAAAAAATATTAGCAATAATAAAAAATTTCAATAAAAAATTAGAGACTAATAAATAATTTCGACAATATATTGCATAATTTCTAAATAATTTATTTTTTAAAAATACAATTACAATTTCTGAATTAAAAAACTCCATGAAGAATTGAGAATATATTATGTAATGGAGTAATTGTTTAACATATTAATTTAATACATATAACCCAGTCATTCCTCGAGAATCGTACTCTTGTTAATTCATGAATTCGTAGCATCAGGCAATTTTAACTCCCATACTTGATACATCCATTTGATCAACTCTATGAGGTGGGCATACAGTAATAATGATTGATGTGTTCTCCTAGGACGGCCGATACTGCATCACAGTTTTGCATGAGTAACGGATAATATCATCCTAACTTTCAAAAAAAAAATTTATTAGAGTATTAGAGTATAAATGGATTCCAAAAATAAAAATTTATCAATTCCAAACTGCACACACTTTGATCACGAGACATGGGTACGTAGGGAATAAAAAATAATTGGAGTTGACCCAAAAAAGTCTCTCCAATTATTCTAACGGTCAATATCACCAAACTTTCAAAAGAATTCAACGGAAGCATCAGAGTATAAATGGATTGCAAACCATACCAAATTATGCAATTTTGAACTAACCAGAGTTGGATCCTAAGATCCAGATACGTAGGCAATCAGAAATGATTACAGTCCACTCAAAAAAATCTCTCCCGATATTCATAATGGTCAATTCACCAAAGTTTCAAAAGAATTCAACTCGAGCACCCAAGTATAAATTGATTGGAAACGCAAACCAAATTTATCAATTGTGAACTACGCCTACTTTGATCCCGAGATCCAGATACGTAGGCACTCAGAAATGATGAGAGTGCACCCAAATGAATATATCATGTTATTCGTAACGGTTAATATGACTAAACTTTCAAAAGAATTCAAGTCGAGTACAAGGGTATAAATGAATTGTAAAACCAAACCAAATATATCAATTTAGACCTACCATGACTTCGATCCCTAGGTCCGGGTATGTAAACCATCAGAAAAGATTCGAGTCCACCTATATAAAATTTGATATTTCCTGTTAAGTCTACGGTAAGTATGATCCTCCAAAAATCAAACTCAATATTCTCCGTTAACTCTACGGATAATATCATCCAACTATCAAAAAAATTTAACTAGAGCACTAGAGTATAAATGGATTCCAAAAATAAAAATTTAACAATTTCAAACTACACAGACTTTGATCAAGAGACCCGGGTACGTAGAGAATTAAAAATAATTGATCAAAAAATCTCTCTGGTTATTCGTAACAGTCAATATCACCAAACTTTCTAAAGAATTCAACTTGAGCACCATAGTATATAAGGATTACAATCCATACCAAATTTATCGATTTTGAACTAAAGAGAGTTTGCTCCCGAGATCTGGGTACGTAGGCAATCAGAAATGATTACAATCCACCCAAAGAAATCTCTTCCGATATTCATAATCGTCAATACACCAAGTTTCAAAAGAATTCAACTCGAACACCCGAGTATAAATTGATTGGACACACAAACCAAATTTATCAATTTTGAACTACGCAGACTTTGATCCCAAGATCCGGGTACGTAGGCACTCAGAAATAATTAGAGTCCACCACAAAAAAATATATCTTGTTATTCGTAACGGTTAATATGACTAAACTTTCAAAAGAATTCAACTCGAGTACCAGGGTATAAATGAATAGCAAAACAAGACCAAATTTATCAATTTCAAACTACGCTAACTTTGATCCCTAGGTCCGGGTACGTATGCAATCAGAAAAGATTCTAGTCCACCTATATAAAATTTGATATATCCTGTTAAGTTTGCGGTAAGTATAATCCCCCAAATATCAAACTCAATATTCTCCGTTAAGTATACGGATAATATCATCCAACTTTCAAAATAAATTAACTAGAGCACTAGAGTATAAATGGATTTCAAAAAAAAAATTATCAATTCCAAACTAGACGGACTTTGATCACGAGACCCGGGTACGTAGGGAATTAAAAATAATTGGAGTCGACCTAAAAAAATTTCTCCAGTTATTCTTAACAGTTAATATGTCCAAACTGCATAGTGCATAACCCTGAGATCTGGGTATGCAGGCAATCAGAAATGATTACAGTCCACCTAAATAAATCTCTCCCGTTATTTATAATGGTCAAATTCACCAAAGTTTCAAAAGAATTCAACTCGAGCATCCTAGTATAAATTGATTGCAAAAGCAAACCACATTTTAAAAATTTTGAACGACACCAATTTCGATCCCGAGATCCAGGTACGTAGGCGCTGAAAAATGATTAGAGTCCACCTAAATAAATATATCCCGTTATTCGTCACGGTTAATCCTGGTACGTAGGCACTAATAAACGATTAGAGTCCAGCCAAATAATTATATCCCGTTATTCGTAACGGTTAATATGACTAGACTTTAAAAAGAATTCAAGTCGAGCAGCATGGTATAAACGAATTACAAAACAAAACTAAATCTATCAATTTTTAGAACTACCATGACTTTGATTCCTAGATCCGGGTACATAGGCAATAAGAAAAGATTCGAGTCCACCTATATAAAATTTGCTATTTCTTGTTAAGTCTATGGTAATTATGATCCCGAAAAATCAAACTCAAATATTTTACGTTAAGTCTACAGATAATATCATCCAAATTTTTTAAAAAATTAACTAGAGAACTAGATGATAAATGGATTCCAAAATTAAAAATATATCAATTCCAAACTACACACACTTTGATCATGAAACCCGTGTATGTAGGGAATTAAAAATAGTTGGAGTCCACCCAAAAAAATATCTCCAGTTATTCATAACGGTGAATATCACAAAACTTTCAAAAGAATTCAACTCGAGCACCTCACTATGAATGGATTGCAAAACAGACCAAATTTCTCAATTTTGAACTAAAAAGACTTGGATTTCGAAATCCGGGTACGCAGGCAATCAGAAATGATTACAGTACACCTACAGAAATCTCTCCCCTTATTCATAATGGTCAAATTCAGCAAAGTTTGAAAAGAATTCACCTCGAGCACCCGAGAATAAATTGATTGCAAATGCAAACCAAATGAATCAACTTTGATCCCGAGATCTGGGTACGTAGGGACTCAAAAATGATTAGAGTCGACCCAAACAAATATATCCCGTTATTCGTAACGGTTAATATCACAAAACTTTAAAAAGAATTCAAGTCGAGCACCATGGTATAAATGAATTGCAAAACCAAACCAAATCTATTAATTTAGAACTACCATGACTTTGATCCGTAGGTTTGGGTACGTAGGCAATCGGAAAAGATTCGAGTCCACCTATATAAAATTTGATATTTCCTGTTAAGTCTACGGTAGGTGTGATCCCCCAAATATCAAACTCAATATTCTCCGTTAAGTCTACGGATAATATCATCCAACTTTCAAAAAAATATAACCAGAGCACTAGAGTATAAATGGATTTCAAAAATAAAAATTTATCAATTCCAAACTAGACAGACTTTGATCACGAGACCCGGGTACGTAGGGAATTAAAAATAATTTGAGTCGACCCAAAAAAATCTGTCCAGTTATTCTTAACGGTCAATATGTCCAAACTTTCAAACTAATTTAACTAGAGCACCAGAGTATAAATGGATTGCAAAGCAGACCAAATTTATCAATTTTGAACTAAACAGACTTGGATCCCGAGATCTGGATATGTAGGCAATCAGAAATGATTACAGTCCACCCAAATAAATCTCTCCCGTTATTCATAATTGTCAAATTCACCAAAGTTTCAATAGAACTCAACTCGAGCACGCTAGTATAAATTGATTGCAAAAGCAAACCAAATTTATAAATTTTGAACTACGCCAACTTTGATCTCGCGATCCGGAAACGAAGGCACTCAGAAAGGATTAGAGTCCAGCCAAATAAATATATCAAGTTATTCGTAAAGGTTAATATGACTAAACTTTAAAAAGAAATTAAGTCCAGCACGATCGTATAAATGAATTACAAACCAAAATCAAATCTATCAATTTAGAACTACCATGACTTTGATTCTTAGGTCTGGGTACGTAGACAATAAGAAAATATTCGAGTTCACCTATATAAAAATTGATATTTCCTATTAGCTACAGTAATAATGATCCCCCAAAAATAAAACTCAAATATTCTACGTTAAGTCTATGGATAATATCATCGAAATTTTAAAAAAAAATTAACTAGAGCACTAGAGTATAAATGGATTCGAAAAATAAAAAAATTTCAATTCTAAACTACACAGACTTTGATCACGAGACCCAGATACGTAGGGAATTAAAAATAATTGGAGTCGACCCAAAAAAATCTCTCCTGTTTTTCTTCATGGTTAATATGTCCAAACTTTCAAAACAATTCAATTCAAGTACCAGAGAATAAGTGGATTGCAAAATAGACCAAACTTATCAATTTTGAACTAAACAAACTTGGTCCGAGATCCGGGTACGTAGCCAATCAGAAATGATTACAGTCCACCGAAATAAATCTCTCCCATTATTGATAATGGTCAAATTCACTAAAGTTTCAAAAGAAATCAAATCAAGCACCAGAGTATAAATTGATTGCAAACGCAAACAAAAACTATCAATTTTAAACGACGCCAACTTTGATCCCGAGAACCGGGTACGTAGGCACTCAAAAACTATAAGAGTCCACCCAAATAAATATATCCCATTATTCGTAACGATTAATTTAAGTAAACTTTAAAAAGAATTCAAATCGAGCACCATGGTATAAATGAATTGCCAAACCAAACCAAATCTATCAATTTAGAACTACCATGACTTTGATTTCTAAGTCCGGGTACGTGGACAATTAGAAAAGATTCGTGTCCACCTATATAAAATTTGATATTTCTTGTTAAGTCTACGGTAATTACGATCCCCCAAAAACCATACTCAAATATTCTACGTTAAGTCTACGGATAATATCATCCAACTTTTAAACACATTTTACTAGAGCACTAGAGTATAAATGGATTTCAGGAATAAAAATTTATCAATTCCAAACTAGAAAGACTTTGATCACAAGACCCGAGTACGTAGGGAATTAAAAATAATTGGAGTCGAACCAAAAAAATCATTCAAGTTATTTTAATGGTTAAAATGTCCAAACTTTCAAAACAATTCAACACGAGCACTAGAGTATAAGTGGATTGCAAAATAAACCAAATTTATCAATTTTGAACTAAACAGACTTGGATCTCGAAAGCCGGGTACGTAGGCATTCAGAAATGATTACAGGCCACCGAAATAAATCTATCTCGTTATTCATAATGATAAAATTCACCAAAGTTTGAAAAGAATTCAACTCCAACACCCGAGTATAAATTGATTGCAAACGCAAACAAAATTTATCAATTTTGAACTACGCCAACTTTGATCTCGCGATCCGGAAACGAAGGCACTCAGAAAGGATTAGAGTCCAGCCAAATAAATATATTTTGTTATTCGTAAAGGTTAATATGACAAAACTTTAAAAAGAAATTAAGTCCAGCACGATCGTATAAATGAATTACAAACCAAAATCAAATATATCAATTTAGAACTACCATAACTTTGATTCCTACGTTTGGGTACGTAGACAATAAGAAAAGATTCGAGTCCACCTATATAAAAATTGATATTTCCTATTAGCTACAGTAATAATGATCGCCCAAAAATAAAACTCAAATATTCTACGTTAAGTCTACGGATAATATCATCGAAATTTTAAAAAAAATTAACTAGAGCACTAGAGTATAAATGGATTCGAAAAATAAAAAATTTTCAATTCTAAACTACACAGACTTTGATCACGAGACCCAGGTACGTAGGGAATTCAAAATAACTGGAGTCGACCCAAAAAAATCTCTCCAGTTTTTCTTCATGGTTAATACGTTCAAACTTTCAAAACAATTCAACTCAAGTACCGGAGAATAAGTGGATTGCAAAATAGACCAAACTTATCAATTTTGAACTAAACAGACTTGATCCGAGATCCGGGTACGTAGCCAATCAGAAATGATTACAGTCCACCGAAATCAATCTCTCCCATTATTCATAATGGTCAAATTCACTAAAGTTTCAAAAGAATTCAAATCAAGCACCAGAGTATAAATTGATTGCAAACGCAAATAAAAACAATCAATTTTAAACGACGCCAACTTGATCCCGAGAACCGGGTACGTAGGCACTCAAAAACTATAAGAATCCACCCAAATAAATATATCCCATTATTCGTAACGGTTAATTTGAGTAAAATTTAAAAAGAATTCAAATCAAGCACCATGGTATAAATGAATTGCCAAACCAAACCAAATCTATCAATTTAGAACTACTATGACTTTGATTCCTAAGTCCAGGTACGTGGACAATTAGAAAAGATTCGTGTCCACATATATAAAATTTGATATTTCTTGTTAAGTCTTATAAAATTTGATATTTCTTGTTAAGTCTATGGTAATTACGATCCCCCAAAAATCATACTCAAATATTCTACGTTAAGTCTACGGAAAATATCATCCAACTTTTAAAAATATTTTACTAGAGCACTAGAGTATAAATGGATTTCAGGAATAAAAATTTATCAATTCCAAACTAGACAGACTTTGATCACAAGACCCGGGTACGTAGGGAATTAAAAATAATTGGAGTCGACCCAAAAAAATAACTCAAGTTATTTTTAATGGTTAATATGTCCAAACTTTCAAAACAATTCAACTCGAGCACTAGAGTATAAGTGGATTGTAAAATAGACCAAATCTTTCAATTTTGAACTAAACAGACTTGGATCCGTGATCCGGGTACGTAGCCAATCAGAAATGATTACAGTCCACCTAAATAAATCTCTCCCGTTATTCATAATGGTCAAATTCACTAAAGTTTCAAAAGAATTCAAATTAAGCACCCGAATATATATTGATTGCAAACACAAACAAAACTTATCAATTTTAAACTACGCCAACTTTGATCCCGAGAACCGTGTACGTAGGCACTCATAAATGATTAGAGTCCACCCAAATAAATATATCCCGTTATTAGTAACAGTAAATATGACTAAACTTTAAAAAGAATTCAAGTCGAGCACCATGGTATAAATGAATTACAAAACCAAATTTATCAATTTTGAACCACGCTAACTTTGATCTCGCGATCTGGGAACGAAGGCACTCACAAATGATTAGAGTCCATCCAAATAAATATATCCCGTTATTTATAAAGGCTAATATGACTAAACTTTAAAAAGAAATTATGTCGAGCACAATGGTATAAATGAATTACTAAACAAAATAAAATCTATCAATTTAGAACTACCATGACTTTGATTCCCAAGTCCAGGTACGTAGACAATAAGAAAAGATTCGAGTCCACCTATATAAAATTTGATATTTCTTGTTTGCTTCAGTAATAATGATCCCCCAAAAATAAAACTCAAATATTCTACGTTAGGTCTACGGATAATATCATCGAAATTTTCAAAAAAATTAACTAGAGCCCTAGAGTATAAATATATTCGAAAAATAAAAATTTATTAATTCCAAACTACACTGACTTTGATCACGAGACCCGGGTACGTAGGGAATTCAAAATAATTGGAGTCGACCCAAAAAAATCTCTCCAATTTTTCTTAATGGTCACTATGTACAAACTTTCAAAACAATTCAACTCAAGTACCAGAGTATAAGTGGATTGCAAAATAGACCAAACATATCAATTTTGAACTAAAAAGACACGGATCCGAGATCCGGGTACATTGGCAATCAGAAATGTTCACATTCCACCGAAATAAATCTCTCCCGCTATTCATAATGGTCAAATTCACCAAAGTTTCAAAACATTTCAAATCGAGCACCCGAGTATAAATTGATTGCAAACGCAAACCAAAATTATCAATTTTAAACTACGTCAACTTTGATCCTGAAATCCGGGTACGTAGGCAATCAGAATTGATTAGAGTCCACCCAAATAAATATATCCCATTATTCGTAACAGTGAATATTAGTAAACTTTAAAAAGAACTCAAATCGAGCACCATGGTATAAATGATTTGCGAAACCAAACCAAATCTATCAATTTAGAACTACTATGACTTTGATTCCTAGGTCCGGGTACGTGGACAATAAGAAAAGATTCGTGTCCACGTATATAAAATTTGATATTTCCTGTTAACTCTACTGTAATTATGATCCCCAGAAATCATACTCAAATATTCTACGTTAAGTCTACGGATAATATCATTTAACTTTTAAAAACAATTTACTAGAGCACTAGAGTATAAATGGATTTCAAGTATAAAAATTTATGAATTCCAAACTTGACAGACTTTGATCACGAGACACGGGTACGTAGGGAATTAAAAATAATTGGAGTCGACCTAAAAAAATCTCGCCAGTAACTCGTAACGGTCAATATCACCAAACTCTCAAAAGAATTCAACTCGAGCACCCGAGTAGAAATGGATTGCAAAACAGACCAAATTTATCAAGTTTGAACTAAACAAACTTGGATCCCGAGACCCGAATACATAGGGAATTAAAACTAATTGGAGTCGACCCAAAAAACTCAATTAAGTTATTTTTAATCGTTAATATGTCCAAACTTTCAAAACAATTCAACTCGAACACCAGAGTATAAGTGGATTGCAAACTAGACAAAATTTATCAATTTTAAATTAAACGATGTAATTGGATCTCGAGGTCCGGGTACGTCGGCAATCAGAAATGATTACAGTCAACGAAATAAATCTCTTCCGTTATTCATAGTGATCAAATTCACAAAAGTTTGAAAAGAATTCAACTTGAGAACCCGAGTATAAATTGATTGCAAACGCAAACCAAATTTATCAATTTTGAACTACGCCAACTTTGATCTCGAGATCCGAGTACGTAGACACTCAGAAATGATTAGAGTCCACCCAAATAAATATATCCCGTTATTCGTAACGGTGAATATGAGTAAACTTTAAAAAGAACTCAAATCGAGCACCATGGTATAAATGAATTGCCAAACCAAACCAATTCTATCAATTTAGAACTACCATGACTTTGATTCCTAGGTCTGGGTACGTGGACAATAAAAAATGATTCGTGTCCACCTATATAAAATTTGATATTTCCTGCTAAGTCTACAGTAATTATGATCCCTCAAATATCATACTCAAATATTCTACGTTAAGTCTACGGATAATATCATCAAACTTTTAAAAACATTTTAGTAGAGCACTAGAGTATAAATGGATTTCAAGAATAAAAATTTATCAATTCCAAACTAGACAGACTTTGATCACGTGACCCGGGTACGTAGGGAATTAAAAATAATTGGAGTCGACCCAAAAAAATCTCTCCAAAGTTTTTCCGAATTGTTAATATGTTCAAACTTTCAAAACAATTCAACTCAAGCACTAGAGTATAAGTGGATTGCAAAATAGACCAAACTTATCAATTTTGAGTTAAACGGACTTGGATCCGAGATCCGGGTACGTAGGCAATCGAAATGATTACGATCCACACCGAAATAAATCTCTCCCGTTATTCATAACGGTCAAATTCAGCAAAGTTTCATAAGAATTCAAATCGAACACCCGAGTGTAAATTGATTGGAAACGCAAACCAAAATTATCGGTTTTAAACTACGACAACTTTGTTCCCGAGATCCGGGTACGTAGGCAATCAGAAATTATTAGAGTCCACCCAAATAAATATATCCCGTTATTCGTAACGGTTAATATATATAAGTAAACTTTAAAAAGAATTCAAATCGAAAACCATGGTATAAATTAATTGCCAAACCAAACCAAATCTATCAATATAGAACTACCATGACTTTCATTCCTAGGTCCGGGTACGTGGACAATAAGAAAAGATTCGTGTCCACGTATATAAAATTTGATATTTCCGGTTAACTCTAAGATAATTATGATCCCCAGAAATCATACTCAAATATTCTACGTTAAGTCTACGGATAATATCATTTAACTTTTAAAAACAATTTACTAGAGCACTAGAGTATAAATGGATTTCAAGTATAAAAATTTATGAATTCCAAACTTGACAGACTTTGATCACGAGACACGGGTACGTAGTGGATTAAAAAAAATTGTAGTCGACCTAAAAAAAATCTCGCCAGTAACTCTTAACGGTCAATATCACCAAACTCTCAAAAGAATTCAACTCGAGCACCCGAGTAGAAATGGATTGCAAAACAGACCAAATTTATTAAGTTTGAACTAAACAAACTTGGATCCCGAGACCCGAATACATAGGGAATTAAAACTAATTGGAGTCGACCCAAAAAACTCAATTAAGTTATTTTTAATCGTTAATATGTCCAAACTTTCAAAACAATTCAACTCGAGCACCAGAGTATAAGTGGATTGCAAACTAGACAAAATTTATCAATTTTAAATTAAACAGAATTGGATCTCGAGGTCCGGGTACGTCGGCAATCAGAAATGATTACGATCCAACGAAATAAATCTCTTCCGTTATTCATAGTGATCAAATTCACCAAAGTTTGAAAAGAATTCAACTTGAGAACCCGAGTATAAATTGATTGCAAACGCAAACCAAATTTATCAATTTTGAACTACGCCAACTTTGATCTCGAGATCCGAGTACGTAGGCACTCAGAAATGATTAGAGTCCACCCAAATAAATATATCCCGTTATTCGTAACGGTGAATATGAGTAAACTTTAAAAAGAACTCAAATCGAGCACCATGTTATAAATAAATTGCCAAACCAAACCAAACCTATCAATTTAGAACTACCATGACTTTGATTCCTACGTACGGGAACATAGACAATAAGAAAAGATTCTAGTCCATCTATATAACATTTGGTATTTCCTAGTATCTACAGTAATTATGATCCCCCAAAAATAAAACTGAAATATTCTACGTTAAGTCTATGGATAATATCATCGAAATTTTAAAAAATATTAACTAGAGCACTAGAGTATAAATGGATTCAAAAAATAAAATTTATCAATTCCAAACTACACAGACTTTGATCATGAGACCCGGGTACGTAGGGAATTAAAAATCATTGGAGTCGACCCAAAAAAATCTCTCCAGTTTTTCTGGATGGTTAATATGTTCAAACTTTCAAAACAATTCAACTCAAATACTAGAGTATAAGTGGATTGCAAAATAGACCAAACTTATCAATTTTGAACTAAACAAACTTGGTCCGATATCCGGGTACGTAGCCAATCAGAAATGATTACAGTCCACCGAAATAAATCTCTCCCATTATTGATAATGGTCAAATTCACTAAATTTTCAAAAGAAATCAAATCAAGCACCAGAGTATGAATTGATTGCAAACGCAAACAAAAACTATCAATTTTAAACGACGCCAACTTTGATCCCGAGATCCCGGTACGTAGGCAATCAGAAATGATTAGAGTCCACCCAAGTAAATATATCCCGTTATTGGTAACGGTTAATATGAGTAAACTTTAAAAAGAATTCAAATCGAGAACCATGGTATAAATGAATTTCCAAACCAAACCAAATCTATCAATTTAGAACTACCATGAGTTTGATTCCTAGGTCTGGGTACGTGGACAGTAAAAAATGATTCGTGTCCACCTATATAAAATTTGATATTTCCTGCTAAGTCTACAGTAATTATGATCCCTCAAATATCATACTCAAATATTCTACGTTAAGTCTACGGATAATATCATTCAACTTTTAAAAACCTTTTAGTACAGCACTAGAGTATAAATGGATATCAAGAATAAAAATTTATCAATTCCAAACTAGACAGACTTTGATCACGAGACCCAGGTACGTAGGGAATTAAAAATAATTGGAGTCGAGCCAAAAAAATCACTCAAGTTATTTTTAATGGTTAATATTCCAAACTTTCAAAACTATTCAACTCGCACACCAGGGTATAAGTGGATTGCAAAATAGACCAAATTTATCAATTTTGAACTTCACACACTTTTATCACGACACCCGTGTATGTAGGGAGTAAAAAATAATTGGAGTCGACCCAAAAAAATCTCTCCAGTTATTCGTAACGGTCAGTATCACCAAAGTTTCAAAAGAATTCAACTCGAGCACGCGAGTATATATTGATTGGAAACGCAAACCAAAATTATCAATTTTAAACTACGCTAACTTTTATCCCGAGATCCGGGTACGTACGCACTCAGAAATGATTAGAGTCCACCGAAATAAATATATCCTGTTATTCGTAACGGTTAATATGAGTAAACTTTAAAAAGAATTCAAATCGAGAACCATGGTATAAATGAATTGCCAAACCAAACCAATTCTATCAATTTAGAACTACCATGACTTTCATTCCTAGGTCCGGGTACGTGGACAATAAAAAAATATTTGTGTTCACCTATATAAAATTTGATATTTCCTGTTAAGTCTACAGTAATTATGATCCCCAAATATCATACTTAAATATTCTACGTTAAGTCTACGGATAATATCATCAAACTTTTAAAAACATTTTAGTAGAGCACTAGAGTATAAATGGATTTCAAGAATAAAAATTTATCAATTCCAAACTAGACAGACTTTGATCACGTGACCCGGGTACGTAGGGAATTAAAAATAATTGGAGTCGACCCAAAAAAATCTCTCCAGTTTTTCTGAATTGTTAATATGTTCAAACTTTCAAAACAATTCAACTCAAGCACTAGAGTATAAGTGGATTGCAAAATAGACCAAACTTATCAATTTTGAATTAAACGGACTTGGATCCGAGATCCGGGTACGTAGGCAATCGAAATGATTACAATCCACCGAAATAAATCTCTCCCGTTATTCATAACGGTCAAATTCAGCAAAGTTTCATAAGAATTCAAATCGAACACCCGAGTGTAAATTGATTGGAAACGCAAACCAAAATTATCGAGTTTTAAACTACGACAACTTTGTTCCCGAGATCCGGGTACGTAGGCAATCGAAAATTATTAGAGTCCACCCAAATAAATATATCCCGTTATTCGTAACGGTTAATATATATAAGTAAACTTTAAAAAGAATTCAAATCGAAAACCATGGTATAAATTAATTGCCAAACCAAACCAAATCTATCAATATAGAACTACCATGACTTTCATTCCTAGGTCCGGGTACGTGGACAATAAGAAAAGATTCGTGTCCACGTATATAAAATTTGATATTTCCGGTTAACTCTAAGATAATTATGATCCCCGTAAATCATACTCAAATATTCTACGTTAAGTCTACGGATAATATCATTTAACTTTTAAAAACAATTTACTAGAGCACTAGAGTATAAATGGATTTCAAGTATAAAAATTTATGAATTCCAAACTTGACAGACTTTGATCACGAGACACGGGTACGTAGTGGATTAAAAAAAATTGTAGTCGACCTAAAAAAATCTCGCCAGTAACTCTTAACGGTCAATATCACCAAACTCTCAAAAGAATTCAACTCGAGCACCCGAGTAGAAATGGATTGCAAAACAGACCAAATTTATCAAGTTTGAACTAAACAAACTTGGATCCCGAGACCCGAATACATAGGGAATTAAAACTAATTGGAGTCGACCCAAAAAACTCAATTAAGTTATTTTTAATCGTTAATATGTCCAAACTTTCAAAACAATTCAACTCGAGCACCAGAGTATAAGTGGATTGCAAACTAGACAAAATTTATCAATTTTAAATTAAACAGAATTGGATCTCGAGGTCCGGGTACGTCGGCAATCAGAAATGATTACAGTCCAACGAAATAAATCTCTTCCGTTATTCATAGTGATCAAATTCACCAAAGTTTGAAAAGAATTCAACTTGAGAACCCGAGTATAAATTGATTGCAAACGCAAACCAAATTTATCAATTTTGAACTACGCCAACTTTGATCTCGAGATCCGAGTACGTAGGCACTCAGAAATGATTAGAGTCCACCCAAATAAATATATCCCGTTATTCGTAACGGTGAATATGAGTAAACTTTAAAAAGAACTCAAATCGAGCACCATGGTATAAATAAATTGCCAAACCAAACCAAATCTATCAATTTAGAACTACCATGACTTTGATTCCTACGTACGGGAACATAGACAATAAGAAAAGATTCTAGTCCATCTATATAACATTTGGTATTTCCTAGTATCTACAGTAATTATGATCCCCCAAAAATAAAACTGAAATATTCTACGTTAAGTCTATGGATAATATCATCGAAATTTTAAAAAATATTAACTAGAGCACTAGAGTATAAATGGATTCAAAAAATAAAATTTATCAATTCCAAACTACACAGACTTTGATCATGAGACCCGGGTACGTAGGGAATTAAAAATCATTGGAGTCGACCCAAAAAAATCTCTCCAGTTTTTCTGGATGGTTAATATGTTCAAACTTTCAAAACAATTCAACTCAAATACTAGAGTATAAGTGGATTGCAAAATAGACCAAACTTATCAATTTTGAACTAAACAAACTTGGTCCGAGATCCGGGTACGTAGGCAATCAGAAATGATTACAGTCCACCGAAATAAATCTCTCCCGTTATTGATAATGGTCAAATTCACTAAATTTTCAAAAGAAATCAAATCAAGCACCAGAGTATAAATTGATTGCAAACGCAAACAAAAACTATCAATTTTAAACGACGCCAACTTTGATCCCGAGATCCCGGTATGTAGGCAATCAGAAATGATTAGAGTCCACCCAAGTAAATATATCCTGTTATTGGTAACGGTTAATATGAGTAAAGTTTAAAAAGAATTCAAATCGAGAACCATGGTATAAATGAATTGCCAAACCAAACCAAATCTATCAATTTAGAACTACCATGAGTTTGATTCCTAGGTCTGGGTACGTGGACAATAAAAAATGATTCGTGTCCACCTATATAAAATTTGATATTTCCTGCTAAGTCTACAGTAATTATGATCCCTCAAATATCATACTCAAATATTCTACGTTAAGTCTACGGATAATATCATCCAACTTTTAAAAACCTTTTAGTAGAGCACTAGAGTATAAATGGATATCAAGAATAAAAATTTATCAATTCCAAACTAGACAGACTTTGATCACGAGACCCAGGTACGTAGGGAATTAAAAATAATTGGAGTCGAGCCAAAAAAATAACTCAAGTTATTTTTAATGGTTAATATTCCAAACTTTCAAAACAATTCAACTCGGACACCAGGGTATAAGTGGATTGCAAAATAGACCAAATTTATCAATTTTGAACTTCACACACTTTTATCACGACACCCGTGTATGTAGGGAGTAAAAAATAATTGAGTCGACCCAAAAAAATATCTCCAGTTATTCGTAACGGTCAATATCACCAAAGTTTCAAAAGAATTCAACTCGAGCACGCGAGTATATATTGATTGGAAACGCAAACCAAAATTATCAATTTTAAACTACGCTAACTTTTATCCCGAGATCCGGGTACGTAGGCACTCAGAAATGATTAGAGTCCACCGAAATAAATATATCCCGTTATTCGTAACGGTTAATATGAGTAAACTTTAAAAAGAATTCAAATCGAGAACCATGGTATAAATGAATTGCCAAACCAAACCAATTCTATCAATTTAGAACTACCATGACTTTCATTCCTAGGTTCGGGTACGTGGACAATAAAAAAATATTTGTGTCCACCTATATAAAATTTGATATTTCTGTTAAGTCTACAAGAATTATGATCCCCCAAATATCATACTTAAATATTGTACGTTAAGTTTACGGATAATATCATCAAACTTTTAAAAACATTTTAGTAGAGCACTAGAGTATAAATGGATTTCAAGAATAAAAATTTATCAATTCCAAACTAGACGAGACTTTGATCACGTGACCCGGGTAAGTAGGGAATTAAAAATAATTGGAGTCGACCCAAAAAAATCTCTCCAGCTTTTTCCGAATTGTTAATATGTTCAAACTTTCAAAACAATTCAACTCAAGCACTAGAGTATAAGTGGATTGCAAAATAGACCAAACTTATCAATTTTGAATTAAACGGACTTGGATCCGAGATCCGGGTACGTAGGCAATCAGAAATGATTACAGTCCACCGAAATAAATCTCTCCCGTTATTCATAACGGTCAAATTCAGCAAAGTTTCATAAGAATTCAAATCGAACACCCGAGTGTAAATTGATTGGAAACGCAAACCAAAATTATCAATTTTAAACTACGACAACTTTGTTCCCGAGATCCGGGTACGTAGGCAATCAAAAATTATTAGAGTCCACCCAAATAAATATATCCCGTTATTCGTAACGGTTAATATATATAAGTAAACTTTAAAAAGAATTCAAATCGAAAACCGTGGTATAAATTAATTGCCAAATCAAACCAAATCTATCAATATAGAACTACCATGACTTTCATTCCTAGGTCCGGGTACGTGGAAATTAAGAAAAGATTCGTGTCCACGTATATAAAATTTGATATTTCCGGTTAACTCTAAGATAATTATGATCCCCAGAAATCATACTCAAATATTCTACGTTAAGTCTACGGATAATATCATCCAACTTTTAAAAACCTTTTAGTAGAGCACTAGAGTATAAATGGATATCAAGAATAAAAATTTATCAATTCCAAACTAGACAGACTTTGATCACGAGACCCAGGTACGTAGGGAATTAAAAATAATTGGAGTCGAGCCAAAAAAATAACTCAAGTTATTTTTAATGGTTAATATTCCAAACTTTCAAAACAATTCAACTCGGACACCAGGGTATAAGTGGATTGCAAAATAGACCAAATTTATCAATTTTGAACTTCACACACTTTTATCACGACACCCGTGTATGTAGGGAGTAAAAAATAATTGGAGTCGACCCAAAAAAATATCTCCAGTTATTCGTAACGGTCAATATCACCAAAGTTTCAAAAGAATTCAACTCGAGCACACGAGTATATATTGATTGGAAACGCAAACCAAAATTATCAATTTTAAACTACGCTAACTTTTATCCCGAGATCCGGGTACGTAGGCACTCAGAAATGATTAGAGTCCACCGAAATAAATATATCCCCTTATTCGTAACGGTTAATATGAGTAAACTTTAAAAAGAATTCAAATCGAGAACCGTGGTATAAATGAATTGCCAAACCAAACCAATTCTATCAATTTAGAACTACCATGACTTTCATTCCTAGGTTCGGGTACGTGGACAATAAAAAAATATTTGTGTCCACCTATATAAAATTTGATATTTCTGTTAAGTCTACGAGAATTATGATCCCCCAAATATCATACTTAAATATTGTACGTTAAGTTTACGGATAATATCATCAAACTTTTAAAAACATTTTAGTAGAGCACTAGAGTATAAATGGATTTCAAGAATAAAAATTTATCAATTCCAAACTAGACGAGACTTTGATCACGTGACCCGGTACGTAGGGAATTAAAAATAATTGGAGTCGACCCAAAAAAATCTCTCCAGCTTTTTCTGAATTGTTAATATGTTCAAACTTTCAAAACAATTCAACTCAAGCACTAGAGTATAAGTGGATTGCAAAATAGACCAAACTTATCAATTTTGAATTAAACGGACTTGGATCCGAGATCCGGGTACGTAGGCAATCAGAAATGATTACAGTCCACCGAAATAAATCTCTCCCGTTATTCATAACGGTCAAATTCAGCAAAGTTTCATAAGAATTCAAATCGAACACCCAAGTGTAAATTGATTGGAAACGCAAACCAAAATTATCAATTTTAAACTACGACAACTTTGTTCCCGAGATCCGGGTACGTAGGCAATCAAAAATTATTAGAGTCCACCCAAATAAATATATCCCGTTATTCGTAACGGTTAATATATATAAGTAAACTTTAAAAAGAATTCAAATCGAAAACCGTGGTATAAATTAATTGCCAAACCAAACCAAATCTATCAATATAGAACTACCATGACTTTCATTCCTAGGTCCGGGTACGTGGACAATAAGAAAAGATTCGTGTCCACGTATATAAAATTTGATATTTCCGGTTAACTCTAAGATAATTATGATCCCCAGAAATCATACTCAAATATTCTACGTTAAGTCTACGGATAATATCATCCAACTTTTAAAAACCTTTTAGTAGAGCACTAGAGTATAAATGGATATCAAGAATAAAAATTTATCAATTCAAAACTAGACAGACTTTGATCACGAGACCCAGGTACGTAGGGAATTAAAAATAATTGGAGTCGAGCCAAAAAAATAACTCAAGTTATTTTTAATGGTTAATATTCCAAACTTTCAAAACAATTCAACTCGGACACCAGGGTATAAGTGGATTGCAAAATAGACCAAATTTATCAATTTTGAACTTCACACACTTTTATCACGACACCCGTGTATGTAGGGAGTAAAAAATAATTGGAGTCGACCCAAAAAAATATCTCCGCTATTCGTAACGGTCAATATCACCAAAGTTTCAAAAGAATTCAACTCGAGCACGCGAGTATATATTGATTGGAAACGCAAACCAAAATTATCAATTTTAAACTACGCTAACTTTTATCCCGAGATCCGGGTACGTAGGCACTCAGAAATGATTAGAGTCCACCGAAATAAATATATCCCGTTATTCGTAACGGTTAATATGAGTAAACTTTAAAAAGAATTCAAATCGAGAACCATGGTATAAATGAACTGCCAAACCAAACCAATTCTATCAATTTAGAACTACCATGACTTTCATTCCTAGGTTCGGGTACGTGGACAATAAAAAAATATTTGTGTCCACCTATATAAAATTTGATATTTCCCGTTAAGTCTACGATAATTATGATCCCCCAAATATCATACTTAAATATTGTACGTTAAGTTTACGGATAATATCATCAAACTTTTCAAAACATTTTAGTAGAGCACTAGAGTATAAATGGATTTCAAGAATAAAAATTTATCAATTCCAAACTAGACAGACTTTGATCACGTGACCCGGGTAAGTAGGGAATTAAAAATAATTGGAGTCGACCCAAAAAAATCTCTCCAGTTTTTCGAATTGTTAATATGTTCAAACTTTCAAAACAATTCAACTCAAGCACTAGAGTATAAGTGGATTGCAAAATAGACCAAACTTATCAATTTTGAATTAAACGGACTTGGATCCGAGATCCGGGTACGTAGGCAATCGAAATGATTACAATCCACCGAAATAAATCTCTCCCGTTATTCATAACGGTCAAATTCAGCAAAGTTTCATAAGAATTCAAATCGAACACCCGAGTGTAAATTGATTGGAAACGCAAACCAAAATTATCAGTTTTAAACTACGACAACTTTGTTCCCGAGATCCGGGTACGTAGGCAATCAGAAATTATTAGAGGCCACCCAAATAAATATATCCCGTTATTCGTAACGGTTAATATATATAAGTAAACTTTAAAAAGAATTCAAATCGAAAACCGTGGTATAAATTAATTGCCAAACCAAACCAAATCTATCAATATAGAACTATCATGACTTTCATTCCTAGGTCCGGGTACGTGGACAATAAGAAAAGATTCGTGTCCACGTATATAAAATTTGATATTTCCGGTTAACTCTAAGATAATTATGATCCCCGTAAATCATACTCAAATATTCTACGTTAAGTCTACGGATAATATCATTTAACTTTTAAAAACAATTTACTAGAGCACTAGAGTATAAATGGATTTCAAGTATAAAAATTTATGAATTCCAAACTTGACAGACTTTGATCACGAGACACGGGTACGTAGTGGATTAAAAAAAATTGTAGTCGACCTAAAAAAATCTCGCCAGTAACTCTTAACGGTCAATATCACCAAACTCTCAAAAGAATTCAACTCGAGCACCCTAGTAGAAATGGATTGCAAAACAGACCAAATTTATCAAGTTTGAACTAAACAAACTTGGATCCCGAGACCCGAATACATAGGGAATTAAAACTAATTGGAGTCGACCCAAAAAACTCAATTAAGTTATTTTTAATCGTTAATATGTCCAAACTTTCAAAACAATTCAACTCGAGCACCAGAGTATAAGTGGATTGCAAACTAGACAAAATTTATCAATTTTAAATTAAACAGAATTGGATCTCGAGGTCCGGGTACGTCGGCAATCAGAAATGATTACAGTCCAACGAAATAAATCTCTTCCGTTATTCATAGTGATCAAATTCACCAAAGTTTGAAAAGAATTCAACTTGAGAACCCGAGTATAAATTGATTGCAAACGCAAACCAAATTTATCAATTTTGAACTACGCCAACTTTGATCTCGAGATCCGAGTACGTAGGCACTCAGAAATGATTAGAGTCCACCCAAATAAATATATCCCGTTATTCGTAACGGTTAATATGAGTAAACTTTAAAAAGAATTCAAATCGAGAACCATGGTATAAATGAATTGCCAAACCAAACCAATTCTATCAATTTAGAACTACCATGACTTTCATTCCTAGGTTCGGGTACGTGGACAATAAAAAAATATTTGTGTCCACCTATATAAAATTTGATATTTCCTGTTAAGTCTACAGTAATTATGATCCCCCAAATATCATACTTAAATATTGTACGTTAAGTTTACGGATAATATCATCAAACTTTTAAAAACATTTTAGTAGAGCACTAGAGTATAAATGGATTTCAAGAATAAAAATTTATCAATTCCAAACTAGACAGACTTTGATCACGTGACCGGGTAAGTAGGGAATTAAAAATAATTGGAGTCGACCCAAAAAAATCTCTCCGAGTTTTTCTCGAATTGTTAATATGTTCAAACTTTCAAAACAATTCAACTCAAGCACTAGAGTATAAGTGGATTGCAAAATAGACCAAACTTATCAATTTTGAATTAAACGGACTTGGATCCGAGATCCGGGTACGTAGGCAATCGAAATGATTACAATCCACCGAAATAAATCTCTCCCGTTATTCATAACGGTCAAATTCAACAAAGTTTCATAAGAATTCAAATCGAACACCCGAGTGTAAATTGATTGGAAACGCAAACCAAAATTATCAGTTTTAAACTACGACAACTTTGTTCCCGAGATCCGGGTACGTAGGCAATCAAAAATTAATAGAGTCCACCCAAATAAATATATCCCGTTATTCGTAACGGTTAATATATATAAGTAAACTTTAAAAAGAATTCAAATCGAAAACCGTGGTATAAATTAATTGCCAAACCAAACCAAATCTATCAATATAGAACTACCATGACTTTCATTCCTAGGTCCGGTACGTGGACAATAAGAAAAGATTCGTGTCCACGTATATAAAATTTGATATTTCCGGTTAACTCTAAGATAATTATGATCCCCGAAAATCATACTCAAATATTCTACGTTAAGTCTACGGATAATATCATCCAACTTTTAAAAACCTTTTAGTAGAGCACTAGAGTATAAATGGATATCAAGAATAAAAATTTATCAATTCCAAACTAGACGAGACTTTGATCACGAGACCCGGTGTACGTAGGGAATTAAAAATAATTGGAGTCGAGCCAAAAAAATAACTCAAGTTATTTTTAATGGTTAATATTCCAAACTTTCAAAACAATTCAACTCGGACACCAGGGTATAAGTGGATTGCAAAATAGACCAAATTTATCAATTTTGAACTTCACACACTTTTATCACGACACCCGTGTATGTAGGGAGTAAAAAATAATTGGAGTCGACCAAAAAAAATATCTCCAGTTATTCGTAACGGTCAATATCACCAAAGTTTCAATAGAATTCAACTCGAGCACGCGAGTATATACTGATTGGAAACGCAAACCAAAATTATCAATTTTAAACTACGCTAACTTTTATCCCGAGATCCGGGTACGTAGGCACTCAAAAATGATTAGAGTCCACCGAAATAAATATATCCCGTTATTCGTAACGGTTAATATGAGTAAACTTTAAAAAGAATTCAAATCGAGAACCATGGTATAAATGAATTGCCAAACCAAACCAATTCTATCAATTTAGAACTACCATGACTTTCATTCCTAGGTTCGGGTACGTGGACAATAAAAAAATATTTGTGTCCACCTATATAAAATTTGATATTTCCTGTTAAGTCTACAGTAATTATGATCCCCCAAATATCATACTTAAATATTGTACGTTAAGTTTACGGATAATATCATCAAACTTTTAAAAACATTTTAGTAGAGCACTAGAGTATAAATGGATTTCAAGAATAAAAATTTATCAATTCCAAACTAGACAGACTTTGATCACGTGACCCGGGTAAGTAGGGAATTAAAAATAATTGGAGTCGACCCAAAAAAATCTCTCCAGTTTTTCCGAATTGTTAATATGTTCAAACTTTCAAAACAATTCAACTCAAGCACTAGAGTATAAGTGGATTGCAAAATAGACCAAACTTATCAATTTTGAATTAAACGGACTTGGATCCGAGATCCGGGTACGTAGGCAATCGAAAATGATTACAATCCACCGAAATAAATCTCTCCCGTTATTCATAACGGTCAAATTCAGCAAAGTTTCATAAGAATTCAAATCGAACACCCGAGTGTAAATTGATTGGAAACGCAAACCAAAATTATCGGTTTTAAACTACGACAACTTTGTTCCCGAGATCCGGGTACGTAGGCAATCAAAAATTAATAGAGTCCACCCAAATAAATATATCCCGTTATTCGTAACGGTTAATATATATAAGTAAACTTTAAAAAGAATTCAAATCGAAAACCGTGGTATAAATTAATTGCCAAACCAAACCAAATCTATCAATATAGAACTACCATGACTTTCATTCCTAGGTCCGGGTACGTGGACAATAAGAAAAGATTCGTGTCCACGTATATAAAATTTGATATTTCCGGTTAACTCTAAGATAATTATGATCCCCGAAAATCATACTCAAATATTCTACGTTAAGTCTACGGATAATATCATCCAACTTTTAAAAACCTTTTAGTAGAGCACTAGAGTATAAATGGATATCAAGAATAAAAATTTATCAATTCCAAACTAGACAGACTTTGATCACGAGACCCAGGTACGTAGGAAATTAAAAATAATTGGAGTCGAGCCAAAAAAATAACTCAAGTTATTTTTAATGGTTAATATTCCAAACTTTCAAAACAATTCAACTCGGACACCAGGGTATAAGTGGATTGCAAAATAGACCAAATTTATCAATTTTGAACTTCACACACTTTTATCACGACACCCGTGTATGTAGGGAGTAAAAAATAATTGGAGTCGACCCAAAAAAATATCTCCAGTTATTCGTAACGGTCAATATCACCAAAGTTTCAAAAGAATTCAACTCGAGCACGCGAGTATATATTGATTGGAAACGCAAACCAAAATTATCAATTTTAAACTACGCTAACTTTTATCCCGAGATCCGGGTACGTAGGCACTCAGAAATGATTAGAGTCCACCGAAATAAATATATCCCGTTATTCGTAACGGTTAATATGAGTAAACTTTAAAAAGACTTCAAATCGAGAACCATGGTATAAATGAATTGCCAAACCAAACCAATTCTATCAATTTAGAACTACCATGACTTTCATTCCTAGGTTCGGGTACGTGGACAATAAAAAAATATTTGTGTCCACCTATATAAAATTTGATATTTCTTGTTAAGTCTACGGTAATTATGATCCCCCAAATATCATACTTAAATATTGTACGTTAAGTTTACGGATAATATCATCAAACTTTTAAAAACATTTTAGTAGAGCACTAGAGTATAAATGGATTTCAAGAATAAAAATTTATCAATTCCAAACTAGACGACTTTGATCACGTGACCCGGGTAAGTAGGGAATTAAAAATAATTGGAGTCGACCCAAAAAAATCTCTCCGAGTTTTTCCGAATTGTTAATATGTTCAAACTTTCAAAACAATTCAACTCAAGCACTAGAGTATAAGTGGATTGCAAAATAGACCAAACTTATCAATTTTGAATTAAACGGACTTGGATCCGAGATCCGGTACGTAGGCAATCGAAATGATTACGGTCCACCGAAATAAATCTCTCCCGTTATTCATAACGGTCAAATTCAGCAAAGTTTCATAAGAATTCAAATCGAACACCCGAGTGTAAATTGATTGGAAACGCAAACCAAAATTATCAGTTTTAAACTACGACAACTTTGTTCCCGAGATCCGGGTACGTAGGCAATCAAAAATTAATAGAGTCCACCCAAATAAATATATCCCGTTATTCGTAACGGTTAATATATATAAGTAAACTTTAAAAAGAATTCAAATCGAAAACCGTGGTATAAATTAATTGCCAAACCAAACCAAATCTATCAATATAGAACTACCATGACTTTCATTCCTAGGTCCGGGTACGTGGACAATAAGAAAAGATTCGTGTCCACGTATATAAAATTTGATATTTCCGGTTAACTCTAAGATAATTATGATCCCCGAAAATCATACTCAAATATTCTACGTTAAGTCTACGGATAATATCATCCAACTTTTAAAAACCTTTTAGTAGAGCACTAGAGTATAAATGGATATCAAGAATAAAAATTTATCAATTCCAAACTAGACAGACTTTGATCACGAGACCCAGGTACGTAGGGAATTAAAAATAATTGGAGTCGAGCCAAAAAAATAACTCAAGTTATTTTTAATGGTTAATATTCCAAACTTTCAAAACAATTCAACTCGGACACCAGGGTATAAGTAGATTGCAAAATAGACCAAATTTATCAATTTTGAACTTCACACACTTTTATCACGACACCCGTGTATGTAGGGAGTAAAAAATAATTGGAGTCGATCCAAAAAAATATCTCCAGTTATTCGTAACGGTCAATATCACCAAAGTTTCAAAAGAATTCAACTCGAGCACGCGAGTATATATTGATTGGAAACGCAAACCAAAATTATCAATTTTAAACTACGCTAACTTTTATCCCGAGATCCGGGTACGTAGGCACTCAGAAAATGATTAGAGTCCACCGAAATAAATATATCCCGTTATTCGTAACGGTTAATATGAGTAAACTTTAAAAAGACTTCAAATCGAGAACCATGGTATAAATGAATTGCCAAACCAAACCAATTCTATCAATTTAGAACTACCATGACTTTCATTCCTAGGTTCGGGTACGTGGACAATAAAAAAATATTTGTGTCCACCTATATAAAATTTGATATTTCTTGTTAAGTCTACAGTAATTATGATCCCCCAAATATCATACTTAAATATTGTACGTTAAGTTTACGGATAATATCATCAAACTTTTAAAAACATTTTAGTAGAGCACTAGAGTATAAATGGATTTCAAGAATAAAAATTTATCAATTCCAAACTAGACAGACTTTGATCACGTGACCCGGGTAAGTAGGGAATTAAAAATAATTGGAGTCGACCCAAAAAAATCTCTCCAGTTTTTCTGAATTGTTAATATGTTCAAACTTTCAAAACAATTCAACTCAAGCACTAGAGTATAAGTGGATTGCAAAATAGACCAAACTTATCAATTTTGAATTAAACGGACTTGGATCCGAGATCCGGGTACGTAGGCAATCAGAAATGATTACAGTCCACCGAAATAAATCTCTCCCGTTATTCATAACGGTCAAATTCAGCAAAGTTTCATAAGAATTCAAATCGAACACCCGAGTGTAAATTGATTGGAAACGCAAACCAAAATTATCAGTTTTAAACTACGACAACTTTGTTCCCGAGATCCGGGTACGTAGGCAATCAAAAATTATTAGAGTCCACCCAAATAAATATATCCCGTTATTCGTAACGGTTAATATATATAAGTAAACTTTAAAAAGAATTCAAATCGAAAACCGTGGTATAAATTAATTGCCAAACCAAACCAAATCTATCAATATAGAACTACCATGACTTTCATTCCTAGGTCCGGGTACGTGGACAATAAGAAAAGATTCGTGTCCACGTATATAAAATTTGATATTTCCGGTTAACTCTAAGATAATTATGATCCCCGAAAATCATACTCAAATATTCTACGTTAAGTCTACGGATAATATCATCCAACTTTTAAAAACCTTTTAGTAGAGCACTAGAGTATAAATGGATATCAAGAATAAAAATTTATCAATTCCAAACTAGACGTACTTTGATCACGAGACCCGTGTACGTAGGGAATTAAAAATAATTGGAGTCGAGCCAAAAAAATAACTCAAGTTATTTTTAATGGTTAATATTCCAAACTTTCAAAACAATTCAACTCGGACACCGGGTATAAGTGGATTGCAAAATAGACCAAATTTATCAATTTTGAACTTCACACACTTTTATCACGACACCCGTGTATGTAGGGAGTAAAAAATAATTGGAGTCGACCCAAAAAAATATCTCCAGTTATTCGTAACGGTCAATATCACCAAAGTTTCAAAAGAATTCAACTCGAGCACGCGAGTATATATTGATTGGAAACGCAAACCAAAATTATCAATTTTAAACTACGCTAACTTTTATCCCGAGATCCGGGTACGTAGGCACTCAGAAATGATTAGAGTCCACCGAAATAAATATATCCCGTTATTCGTAACGGTTAATATGAGTAAACTTTAAAAAGAATTCAAATCGAGAACCATGGTATAAATGAATTGCCAAACCAAACCAATTCTATCAATTTAGAACTACCATGACTTTCATTCCTAGGTTCGGGTACGTAGACAATAAAAAAATATTTGTGTCCACCTATATAAAATTTGATATTTCTCGTTAAGTCTACGGTAATTATGATCCCCCAAATATCATACTTAAATATTGTACGTTAAGTTTACGGATAATATCATCAAACTTTTAAAAACATTTTAGTAGAGCACTAGAGTATAAATGGATTTCAAGAATAAAAATTTATCAATTCCAAACTAGACGAGACTTTGATCACGTGACCCGGGTAAGTAGGGAATTAAAAATAATTGGAGTCGACCCAAAAAAATCTCTCCGCTTTTCTGAATTGTTAATATGTTCAAACTTTCAAAACAATTCAACTCAAGCACTAGAGTATAAGTGGATTGCAAAATAGACCAAACTTATCAATTTTGAATTAAACGGACTTGGATCCGAGATCCGGGTACGTAGGCAATCAGAAATGATTACAGTCCACCGAAATAAATCTCTCCCGTTATTCATAACGGTCAAATTCACCAAAGTTTCATAAGAATTCAAATCGAACACCCGAGTGTAAATTGATTGGAAACGCAAACCAAAATTATCAGTTTTAAACTACGACAACTTTGTTCCCGAGATCCGGGTACGTTGGCAATCAGAAATTATTAGAGTCCACCCAAATAAATATATCCCGTTATTCGTAACGGTTAATATAAGTAAACTTTAAAAAGAATTCAAATCGAAAACCGTGGTATAAATTAATTGCCAAACCAAATCAAATCTATCAATATAGAACTACCATGACTTTCATTCCTAGGTCCGGGTACGTGGACAAAAAGAAAAGATTCGTGTCCACCTATATAAAATTTGATATTTCCTGTTAAGTTTACGGTAATTATTATCCCCCAAAAATCATACTCAAATATTCGACGTTATGTCTACATATAATATCATCAAAATTTTAAAAAAATTTAACTAGCCCACTAGAGTATAAATGGATTCAAAATATAAAAATTTAAAACTTCGAAACCGCACAAACTTTTATCACGAGACCTGAGTACGTAGGGAATTAAAAATAATTTGAGTCGACCCAAAAACATCTCGCAAGTAATTCTTAACGGTCAATATCACCAAACTTTCAATAGAATTCAACTCGAGCACCCGAGTATAAATGGATTGCAAAACAAACCAAATTTATTAACTTTGAACTAAACAAATTTGGATCCCGAGATCCTGGTACGTAGGAAATCATAAATTATTAAAGTCCACCCAAATAAATCTCTCTCGTTATTCGTATTGGTCAAATTCACGAAAGCTTCAAAAGAATTCAACTTGAGGATCCGAGTATAAATTAATTGCAAACGCAAACCAAATTTATCAATATTGAACTACGCCAACATTGATATTGCGATCCGGGTACGTAAGCACTCGGAAATGATTAGAGTCCAGCCAAATAAATATATCTCGTTATTCGTACAGGTTAATATGACTAAACTTTAAAATGAATTTAAGTCGAGCGCGATGGTATAAACGAATTACAAAACAAAACCAAATCTTTCAATTTAGAACTACCATGACTTTGATTCTTAGGTCCGGGTACGTAGATAATAAGAAAAGATTCGAGTCCACTTATATAAATTTTGATATTTCCTGTTAAGTCTACGGTAATTATGATCCACCGAAAATAAAAGTCAAATATTCTACGTTAAGTCTACCGATAATATCATCGAAATTTTAAAAAAATTTAACTACAGTACTAGAGTATAAATGGATTCAAAAAATAAAAATTTATCAATTCCAAGTTATACAGACTTTGATCACGAGACCCGGGTACGTAGGGAATTAAAAATAATTGGAGTCGACCCAAAAATATCTCGCCAGTAATTCTTAACGGTCAATATCACAAAACTTTCAAAAGAATTCAACTCGAGCACCCGAGTACAAATGGATTGCAAAACAGACCAAATTTATCAATTTTGAACTAAAGAAACTTGGATCCCGAGATTCGGGTACGTAGGAAATAAGAAATTATTAAAGTCCAACCGAATAAATCTCTCCCGTTATTCGTAATGGTCAAATTCACAAAAGTTTCAAAAGAATTCAACTTGAGCATCCAAGTATAAATTAATTGCAAACACAAACTAAATTTATCAATTTTGAACTACGTCAACATTGATATTGCGATCCGGGTACATAAGCACTCAGAAAGGATTAAAGTTCAGCCAAATAAATATATCTCGTTATTCGTACAGGTTAATATGGCTAAACTTTATAATGAATTCAAGTCGAGCACGATGGTATAAATGAATTACAAAACAAAACGAAATCTATCATTTTTGAACTATCATGAATTTGATTCTTATGTCCGGGTAAGTAGACAATAAGATAAGATTCGAGTCCACTTATATAAAATTTGATATTTCCTATTAAGTCTACGGTAATTATGATCACCCCGAAAATAAAAGTCAAATATTTTACGTTAAGTCTACGGATAATATCATCGAAATTTTAAAAAAAAATTTAACTAGCCCACTAAAAGTATAAATGGATTGAAAAAATAAAAATTTATCAATTCCAAGTTATACAGACTTTGATCACGAGACCCGGGTACGTAGGAAATTAAAAATAATTGGAGTTCACCCAAAAACATCTCGCCAGTAATTCTTAACGGTCAATATCACAAAACTTTCAAAAAAATTCAACTCGAGCACCCGAGTACAAATGGATTGCAAAACATACCAAACTTATCAATTTTGAACTAAAGAAACTTGGAACCCGAGATTCGGGTACGTAGGAAATCATAAATTATTAAAGTCCAACCGAATAAATCTCTCCCGTTATTCGTAATGGTCAAATTGACAAAAGTTTCAAAAGAATTCAACTTGAGGATCCGAGTATAAATTAATTGCAAACGCAAACCAAATTTAGCAATATTGAACTACGCCAACATTGATATTGCGATCCGGGTACGTAAGCACTCGAAAATGATTAGAGTCCAGCCAAATAAATATATCTCGATGTTATTCGTACAGGTTAATATGACTAAACTTTAAAAGGAATTCAAGTCGAGCGCGATGGTATAAATGAATTACAAAACAAACCCAAATCTTTCAATTTAGAACTACCATGACTTTGATTCCTAGGTCCGGGTACGTAGACAATAAGAAAAGAGTCGAGTCCACTTATATAAAATTTGATATTTCCTGTTAAGTCTACGGTAATTATGATCCACCGTAAATAAAAGTCAAATATTCTACGTTAAGTATACGGATAATATCATCGAAATTTTAAATAAATTTAACTACACCACTAGAGTATAAATGGATTCAAAAAATAAAAATTTAACAATTCGAAACCACACAGACTTTGATCGCGAGACCCTAGTACGTAGGGAATTAAAGATAATTGGAGTCGACCCAAAAAAATCTCGCCAGTAATTCTTCACGGTCAATATCACCAAACTTTAAAAAGAATTCAACTGGAGCACCCGAGTATAACTGGATTGCAAAACAGACCAAATTTATCAATTTTGAACTAAACAAACATTGATCCCGAGATCCGGGTACGTAGGAAATCAGAAATTATTAAAGTCCACCCAAATAAATCTCTCCCGTTATTCGTAATGGTCAAATTCACGAAAGTTTCAAAAGAATTCAACTTCAGCAGCCGAGTATAAATTAATTGCAAACGCAAACTAAATTTATCAATTTTGAACTACGCCAACATTGATATTGCCATCCGGGTACGTAAGCACTCGGAAATGATTAGAGTCCAGCCAAATAAATATATCTCGTTATTCGTACAGGTTAATATGAGTAAACTTTATAATGAATTCAAGTCCAGCACGATGGTATAAATGAATTACAAAACTAACCCAAATCTATCATTTTTGAACTACAATGAATTTCATTCTTAGGTCCGGGTACGTAGACAATAAGAAATGATTCGAGTCCACTTATATAAAATTGTACACTTCCTGTTAAGTCTACGGTAATTATGATCCATCGAAAATAAGAGTCAAATATTCTACGTTAAGTCTACGGATAATATCATCGAAATTTTAAAAAAATTTAACTACACCACTAGAGTATAAATGGATTCAAAAAATAAATATTTATCAATTCGAAACCACACAGACTTTGATCACGAGACCTGCGGTACGTAGCGAATTAATAATAATTGGAGTCGACCCAAAAAATTCTCGCCAGTAATTCTTAACTGTCAATATCACCAAACTTTCAAAAGGATTCAACTCGAACATCCGAGTATAAGTGGATTGCAAAACAGACCAAATTTATCAATTTCGAACTAAACAAACTTGGATCCCAAGATCCGGGTACGTAGAAAATCAGAAATTATTAAAGTCCACCCAAATAAATCACTCCCGTTATTCGTAATGGTCAAATTCACGAAAGTTTCAAAAGAATTCAACTTCAGCATCCGAGTATAAATTAATTGCAAACGCAAACTAAATTTATCAATTTTGAACTACGCCAACATTGATATTGCCATCCAGGTACGTAAGCACTCGGAAATGATTAGAGTCCAGCCAAATAAATATATCTCGTTATTTGTTCAGGTTAATATGAGTAAACTTTATAATGAATTCAAGTCGAGCACGATGGTATAAATGAATAACAAAACAAACCCAAATCTATCATTTTTGAACAACCATGAATTTGATTCTTAGGTCCGGGTACGTAGACAATAAGAACAGATTCGAGTCCACTTATATAAAATTTGAAATTTCCTGTTAAGTCTACGGTAATTATAATCCACCGAAAATGAAAGTCAAATATTCTACGTTAAGTCTACGGATAATATCATCGAAATTTTAAAAAAATTTAACTACACCACTAGAGTATAAATGGATTCAAAAAATAAAAATTTAACAATTCGAAACCACACAGACTTTGATCACGAGACCCTAGTATATAGGGAATTAAAAATAATTGGAGTCTACCCAAAAACATCTCGCCAGTAATTCTTAACGGTCAATATCACCAAACTTTCAAAAGAATTCAACTCGGAGCACCCGAGTATAAGTGGATTGCAAAACAGACCAAATTTTGTCAATTTTGAACTAATCAAACTTGGATCCCGAGATTCGGGTACGTAGGAAATCAGAAATTATTAAAGTCCACCCAAATAAATCTCTCCCGTTATTCCTAATGGTCAAATTCACGAAAGTTTCAAAAGAATTCAACTTCGGCATCCGAGTATAAATTAATTGCAAACGCAAACTAAATTTATCAATTTTGAACTACGCCAACATTGATATTGCCATCCGGGTACGTAAGCACTCGGAAATGATTAGAGTCCGGCCAAATAAATATATCTCGTTATTTGTTAAGGTTAATATGAGTAAACTTTATAATGAATTCAAGTCGAGCACGATGGTATAAATGAATAACAAAACAAACCCAAATCTATCATTTTTGAACAACCATGAATTTGATTCTTAGGTCCGGGTACGTAGACAATAAGAACAGATTCAAGTCCACTTATATAAAATTTGAAATTTCCTGTTAAGTCTACGGTAATTATAATCCACCGAAAATAAAAGTCAAATATTCTACGTTAAGTCTACGGATAATATCATCGAAATTTTAAAAAAATTTAACTACACCACTAGAGTATAAATGGATTCAAAAAATAAAAATTTAACAATTCGAAACCACACAGACTTTGATCACGAGACCCTAGTATATAGGGAATTAAAAATAATTGGAGTCTACCCAAAAACATCTCGCCAGTAATTCTTAACGGTCAATATCACCAAACTTTCAAAAGAATTCAACTTGGAGCACCCGAGTATAAGTGGATTGCAAAACGGACCAAATTTTGTCAATTTTGAACTAATCAAACTTGGATCCCGAGATTCGGGTACGTAGGAAATCGAAAATTATTAAAGTCCACCCAAATAAATCTCTCCCGTTATTCCTAATGGTCAAATTCACGAAAGTTTCAAAAGAATTCAACTTCAGCATCCGAGTATAAATTAATTGCAAACGCAAACTAAATTTATCAATTTTGAACTACGCCAACATTGATATTGCCATCCAGGTACGTAAGCACTCGGAAATGATTAGAGTCCAGCCAAATAAATATATCTCGTTATTTGTTAAGGTTAATATGAGTAAACTTTATAATGAATTCAAGTCGAGCACGATGGTATAAATGAATAACAAAACAAACCCAAATCTATCATTTTTGAACAACCATGAATTTGATTCTTAGGTCCGGGTACGTAGACAATAAGAACAGATTCAAGTCCACTTATATAAAATTTGAAATTTCTCGTTAAGTCTACGGTAATTATAATCCACCGAAAATAAAAGTCAAATATTCTACGTTAAGTCTACGGATAATATCATCGAAATTTTAAAAAAATTTAACTACACCACTAGAGTATAAATGGATTCAAAAAATAAAAATTTAACAATTCGAAACCACACAGACTTTGATCACGAGACCCTAGTATATAGGGAATTAAAAATAATTGGAGTCTACCCAAAAACATCTCGCCAGTAATTCTTAACGGTCAATATCACCAAACTTTCAAAAGAATTCAACTGGAGCACCCGAGTATAAGTGGATTGCAAAACAGACCAAATTTTGTCAATTTTGAACTAATCAAACTTGGATCCCGAGATTCGGGTACGTAGGAAATCAGAAATTATTAAAGTCCACCCAAATAAATCTCTCCCGTTATTCCTAATGGTCAAATTCACGAAAGTTTCAAAAGAATTCAACTTCAGCATCCGAGTATAAATTAATTGCAAACGCAAACTAAATTTATCAATTTTGAACTACGCCAACATTGATATTGCCATCCAGGTACGTAAGCACTCGGAAATGATTAGAGTCCGGCCAAATAAATATATCTCGTTATTTGTTAAGGTTAATATGAGTAAACTTTATAATGAATTCAAGTCGAGCACGATGGTATAAATGAATAACAAAACAAACCCAAATCTATCATTTTTGAACAACCATGAATTTGATTCTTAGGTCCGGGTACGTAGACAATAAGAACAGATTCAAGTCCACTTATATAAAATTTGAAATTTCCTGTTAAGTCTACGGTAATTATAATCCACCGAAAATAAAAGTCAAATATTCTACGTTAAGTCTACGGATAATATCATCGAAAGTTTAAAAAAATTTAACTACACCACTAGAGTATAAATGGATTCAAAAAATAAAAATTTAACAATTCGAAACCACACAGACTTTGATCACGAGACCCTAGTATATAGGGAATTAAAAATAATTGGAGTCTACCCAAACACATCTCGCCAGTAATTCTTAACGGTCAATATCACCAAACTTTCAAAAGAATTCAACTGGAGCACGCGAGTATAAGTGGATTGCAAAACAGACCAAATTTTGTCAATTTTGAACTAATCAAACTTGGATCCCGAGATTCGGGTACGTAGGAAATCAGAAATTATTAAAGTCCACCCAAATAAATCTCTCCCGTTATTCCTAATGGTCAAATTCACGAAAGTTTCAAAAGAATTCAACTTCAGCATCCGAGTATAAATTAATTGCAAACGCAAACTAAATTTATCAATTTTGAACTACGCCAATATTGATATTGCGATCCGGGTACGTAAGCACTCGGAAAGGATTAAAGTCCAGCCAAATAAATATATCTCGTTATTCGTACAGATTAATATGACTAAACTTTATAATGAATTCAAGTCGAGCACGATGGTATAAATGAATTAGAAAACAAACCCAAATCTATCATTTTTGAACTACCATGAATTTGATTCTTAGGTCCGGGTACGTAGACAATAAGAACAGATTCGAGTCCACTTATATAAAATTTGATATTTCCTGTTAAGTCTAGGTAATTATGATCCACCAAAAATAAAAGTCAAATATTCTACGTTAAGTCTACGGATAATATCATCGAAATTTTAAAAAAATTTAACTACACCACTAGAGTATAAATGGATTCAAAAAATAAATATTTATTAATTCGAAACCACACAGACTTTGATCACGAGACCCTAGTATGTAGGAAAATAAAAATAATTGGAGTCGACCCAAAAACATCTTGCCAGTAATTCTTAACGGTCAATATCACCATACTTTCAAAAGAATTCAACTGGAGCACCCGAGTATAAGTGGATTGCAAAACAGACCAAATTTATCAATTTCGAACAAAACAAACTTGGATCCCGAGATCCGGGTAAGTAGAAAATCAAAAATTATTAAAATCCACCCAAATAAATCTCTCCCGTTATTCGTAATGGTCAAATTCACGAAAGTTTCAAAAGAATTCAACTTCAGCATCCGAGTATAAATTAATTGCAAACGCAAACTAAATTTATCAATTTTGAACTACGCCAACATTGATATTGCCATCCGGGTACGTAAGCACTCGGAAATGATTAGAGTCCAGCCAAATAAATATATCTCGTTATTCGTACGGGTTAATATGAGTAAACTTTATAATGAATTCAAGTCCAAGCACGATGGTATAAATGAATTACAAAACTAACCCAAATCTATCATTTTTGAACTACCTTGAATTTCATTCTTAGGTCCGGGTACGTAGACAATAAGAAATGATTCGAGTCCACTTATATAAAATTGTACACTTCTCGTTAAGTCTACGGTAATTATGATCCATCGAAAATAAGAGTCAAATATACTACGTTAAGTCTACGGATAATATCATCGAAATTTTAAAAAAATTTAACTACACCACTAGAGTATAAATGGATTCAAAAAATAAATATTTATCAATTCGAAACCACACAGACATTGATCACGAGACCTGGGGTATGTAGCGGATTAATAATAATTGGAGTCGACCCAAAAAATTCTCGCCAGTAATTCTTAACTGTCAATATCACCAAACTTTCAAAAGGATTCAACTCGAACACCCGAGTATAAGTGGATTGCAAAACAGACCAAATTTATCAATTTCGAACTAAACAAACTTGGATCCCAAGATCCGAGTACGTAGAAAATCAGAAATTATTAAAGTCCACCCAAATAAATCACTCCCGTTATTCGTAATGGTCAAATTCACGAAAGTTTCAAAAGAATTCAACTTCAGCATCCGAGAATAAATTAATTGCAAACGCAAACTAAATTTATCAATTTTGAACTATGCCAACATTGATATTGCGATCCGGGTAAGTAAGCACTCGGAAAGGATTAAAGTCCATTCAAATAAATATATCTCATTATTCGTACAGATTAATATGACTAAACTTTATAATGAATTCAACTCGAGCACCATGGTATAAATGAATTACAAAACAAACCCAAATCTATCATTTTTGAACAACCATGAATTTGATTCTTAGGTCCGGGTACGTAGACAATAAGAACAGATTCAAGTCCACTTATATAAAATTTGAAATTTCCTGTTAAGTCTACGGTAATTATAATCCACCGAAAATAAAAGTCAAATATTCTACGTTAAGTCTACGGATAATATCATCGAAATTTTAAAAAAATTTAACTACACCACTAGAGTATAAATGGATTCAAAAAATAAAAATTTAACAATTCGAAACCACACGAGACTTTGATCACGAGACCCTAGTATATAGGGAATTAAAAATAATTGGAGTCTACCCAAAAACATCTCGCCGGTAATTCTTAACGGTCAATATCACCAAACTTTCAAAAGAATTCAACCGGAGCACCCGAGTATAAGTGGATTGCAAAACAGACCAAATTTTGTCAATTTTGAACTAATCAAACTTGGATCCCGAGATTCGGGTACGTAGGAAATCAGAAATTATTAAAGTCCACCCAAATAAATCTCTCCCGTTATTCCTAATGGTCAAATTCACGAAAGTTTCAAAAGAATTCAACTTCGGCATCCGAGTATAAATTAATTGCAAACGCAAACTAAATTTATCAATTTTGAACTACGCCAACATTGATATTGCCATCCGGGTGTACGTAAGCACTCGGAAATGATTAGAGTCCAGCCAAATAAATATATCTCGTTATTTGTTAAGGTTAATATGAGTAAACTTTATAATGAATTCAAGTCGAGCACAATGGTATAAATGAATAACAAAACAAACCCAAATCTATCATTTTTGAACAACCATGAATTTGATTCTTAGGTCCGGGTACGTAGACAATAAGAACAGATTCAAGTCCACTTATATAAAATTTGAAATTTCTGTTAAGTCTACGGTAATTATAATCCACCGAAAATAAAAGTCAAATATTCTACGTTAAGTCTACGGATAATATCATCGAAATTTTAAAAAAATTTAACTACACCACTAGAGTATAAATGGATTCAAAAAATAAAAATTTAACAATTCGAAACCACACGGACTTTGATCACGAGACCCTAGTATATAGGGAATTAAAAATAATTGGAGTCTACCCAAAAACATCTCGCCGGTAATTCTTAACGGTCAATATCACCAAACTTTCAAAAGAATTCAACCGGAGCACCCGAGTATAAGTGGATTGCAAAACAGACCAAATTTTGTCAATTTTGAACTAATCAAACTTGGATCCCGAGATTCGGGTACGTAGGAAATCAGAAATTATTAAAGTCCACCCAAATAAATCTCTCCCGTTATTCCTAATGGTCAAATTCACGAAAGTTTCAAAAGAATTCAACTTCAGCATCCGAGTATAAATTAATTGCAAACGCAAACTAAATTTATCAATTTTGAACTACGCCAACATTGATATTGCCATCCAGGTACGTAAGCACTCGGAAATGATTAGAGTCCAGCCAAATAAATATATCTCGTTATTTGTTAAGGTTAATATGAGTAAACTTTATAATGAATTCAAGTCGAGCACGATGGTATAAATGAATAACAAAACAAACCCAAATCTATCATTTTTGAACAACCATGAATTTGATTCTTAGGTCCGGGTACGTAGACAATAAGAACAGATTCAAGTCCACTTATATAAAATTTGAAATTTCCTGTTAAGTCTACGGTAATTATAATCCACCGAAAATAAAAGTCAAATATTCTACGTTAAGTCTACGGATAATATCATCGAAAGTTTAAAAAAATTTAACTACACCACTAGAGTATAAATGGATTCAAAAAATAAAAATTTAACAATTCGAAACCACACAGACTTTGATCACGAGACCCTAGTATATAGGGAATTAAAAATAATTGGAGTCTACCCAAACACATCTCGCCGGTAATTCTTAACGGTCAATATCACCAAACTTTCAAAAGAATTCAAGCTGGAGCACGCGAGTATAAGTGGATTGCAAAACGGACCAAATTTTGTCAATTTTGAACTAATCAAACTTGGATCCCGAGATTCGGGTACGTAGGAAATCGAAAATTATTAAAGTCCACCCAAATAAATCTCTCCCGTTATTCCTAATGGTCAAATTCACGAAAGTTTCAAAAGAATTCAACTTCAGCATCCGAGTATAAATTAATTGCAAACGCAAACTAAATTTATCAATTTTGAACTACGCCAATATTGATATTGCGATCCGGGTACGTAAGCACTCGGAAAGGATTAAAGTCCGGCCAAATAAATATATCTCGTTATTCGTACAGATTAATATGACTAAACTTTATAATGAATTCAAGTCGAGCACGATGGTATAAATGAATTAGAAAACAAACCCAAATCTATCATTTTTGAACTACCATGAATTTGATTCTTAGGTCCGGGTACGTAGACAATAAGAACAGATTCGAGTCCACTTATATAAAATTTGATATTTCTGTTAAGTCTAGGTAATTATGATCCACCAAAAATAAAAGTCAAATATTCTACGTTAAGTCTACGGATAATATCATCGAAATTTTAAAAAAATTTAACTACACCACTAGAGTATAAATGGATTCAAAAAATAAATATTTATTAATTCGAAACCACACAGACTTTGATCACGAGACCCTAGTATGTAGGAAAATAAAAATAATTGGAGTCGACCCAAAAACATCTTGCCAGTAATTCTTAACGGTCAATATCACCATACTTTCAAAAGAATTCAACTGGAGCACCCGAGTATAAGTGGATTGCAAAACAGACCAAATTTATCAATTTCGAACAAAACAAACTTGGATCCCGAGATCCGGGTACGTAGAAAATCAAAAATTATTAAAATCCACCCAAATAAATCTCTCCCGTTATTCGTAATGGTCAAATTCACGAAAGTTTCAAAAGAATTCAACTTCAGCATCCGAGTATAAATTAATTGCAAACGCAAACTAAATTTATCAATTTTGAACTACGCCAACATTGATATTGCCATCCAGGTACGTAAGCACTCGGAAATGATTAGAGTCCAGCCAAATAAATATATCTCGTTATTCGTACAGGTTAATATGAGTAAACTTTATAATGAATTCAAGTCCAGCACGATGGTATAAATGAATTACAAAACTAACCCAAATCTATCATTTTTGAACTACCTTGAATTTCATTCTTAGGTCCGGGTACGTAGACAATAAGAAATGATTCGAGTCCACTTATATAAAATTGTACACTTCCTGTTAAGTCTACGGTAATTATGATCCATCGAAAATAAGAGTCAAATATACTACGTTAAGTCTACGGATAATATCATCGAAATTTTAAAAAAATTTAACTACACCACTAGAGTATAAATGGATTCAAAAAATAAATATTTATCAATTCGAAACCACACAGACATTGATCACGAGACACAGGGTATGTAGCGGATTAATAATAATTGGAGTCGACCCAAAAAATTCTCGCCAGTAATTCTTAACTGTCAATATCACCAAACTTTCAAAAGGATTCAACTCGAACACCCGAGTATAAGTGGATTGCAAAACAGACCAAATTTATCAATTTCGAACTAAACAAACTTGGATCCCAAGATCCGAGTACGTAGAAAATCAGAAATTATTAAAGTCCACCCAAATAAATCACTCCCGTTATTCGTAATGGTCAAATTCACGAAAGTTTCAAAAGAATTCAACTTCAGCATCCGAGAATAAATTAATTGCAAACGCAAACTAAATTTATCAATTTTGAACTATGCCAACATTGATATTGCGATCCGGGTAAGTAAGCACTCGGAAAGGATTAAAGTCCATTCAAATAAATATATCTCATTATTCGTACAGATTAATATGACTAAACTTTATAATGAATTCAACTCGAGCACCATGGTATAAATGAATTACAAAACAAACCCAAATCTATCATTTTTGAACTACCATAAATTTGATTCTTAGGTCCGGGTACGTAGACAATAAGAAAAGATTCGAGTCCACTTATATAAAATTGTACATTTCCTGTTAAGTCTACGGTAATTATAATCCATCGAAAATAAGAGTCAAATATTCTACGTTAAGTCTACGGATAATATCATCGAAATTTTAAAAAAATTTAACTACACCACTAGAGTATAAATGGATTCAAAAAATAAAAATTTTACAATTCGAAACCACACAGACTTAGATCACGAGACCCTAGTATATAGGGAATTTAAAATAATTGGAGTCGACCCAAAAACATCTCGCCAGTAATTCTTCAATATCACAAAACTTTGAAAAGAATTCAACTGGAGCACCCCGAGTATAAGTGGATTGCAAAACAGACCAAATTTATCAATTTCGAACTAAACAAACTTGGATCCCGAGATCCGGGTACGTAGGAAATCAGAAATTATTAAAGTCCACCCAAATAAATCTCTCCCGTTATTCGTAATGGTCAAATTCACGAAAGTTTCAAAAGAATTCAACTTCAGCATCCGAGTATAAATTAATTGCAAATGCAAACTAAATTTATCAATTTTAAACTACGCCAACATTGATATTGCCATCCAGGTACGTAAGCACTCGGAAATGATTAGAGTCCAGCCAAATAAATATATCTCGTTATTCGTACAGGTTAATATGAGTAAACTTTATAATGAATTCAAGTCCAGCACGATGGTATAAATGAATTACAAAACTAACCCAAATCTATCATTTTTGAACTACCATGAATTTCATTCTTTGGTCCGGGTACGTAGACAATAAGAAAAGATTCGAGTCCACTTATATAAAATTTTACATTTCCTGTTAAGTCTACGGTAATTATGATCCACCGAAAATAAGAGTTAAATATTCTACGTTAAGTCAACGGATAATATCATCGAAATTTTAAAAAAATTTAACTACACCACTAGAGTATAAATGGATTCAAAAAATAAAAATTTTACAATTCGAAACCACACAGACTTTGATCACGAGACCCTAGTATATAGGGAATTTAAAATAATTGGAGTCGACCCAAAAACATCTCGCCAGTAATTCTTAACGGTCAATATCACCAAACTTTCAAAAGAATTCAACTGGAGCACCCCGAGTATAAGTGGATTGCAAAACAGACCAAATTTATCAATTTCGAACTAAACAAACTTGGATCCCGAGATCCGGGTACGTAGGAAATCAGAAATTATTAAAGTCCACCCAAATAAATATCTCCCGTTATTCGTAATGGTCAAATTCACGAAAGTTTCAAAAGAATTCAACTTCAGCATCCGAGTATAAATTAATTGCAAACACAAACTAAATTTATCAATTTTGAACTACGCCAACATTGATATTGCGATCCGGGTACGTAAGCACTCGGAAAGGATTAAAGTCCAGCCAAATAAATATATCTCGTTATTCGTACAGATTAATATGACTAAACTTTATAATGAATTCAAGTCGAGCACGATGGTATAAATGAATTACAAAACAAACCCAAATCTATCATTTTTGAACAACCATGAATTTGATTCTTAGGTCCGGGTACGTAGACAATAACAAATGATTCGAGTCCACTTATATAAAATTTGATATTTCCTGTTATGTCTACGGTAATTATGATCCTCCGAAAATAAAAGTCAAATATTCTACGTTAAGTCTACGGATAATATCATCGAAATTTAAAAAAAATTTAACTACACCACTAGAGTATAAATGGATTCAAAAACTAAATATTTATTAATTCGAAACCACACAGACTTTGATCACGAGACCCTAGTATGTAGGAAAATAAAAATAATTGGAGTCGACCCAAAAACATCTCGCCAGTAATTCTTAACGGTCAATATCACCATACTTTCAAAAGAATTCAACTGGAGCACCCGAGTATAAGTGGATTGCAAAACAGACCAAATTTATCAATTTCGAACAAAACAAACTTGGATCCCGAGATCCGGGTACGTAGAAAATCAAAAATTATTAAAGTCCACCCAAATAAATATCTCCCGTTATTCGTAATGGTCAAATTCACGAAAGTTTCAAAAGAATTCAACTTCAGCATCCGAGTATAAATTAATTGCAAACGCAAACTAAATTTATCAATTTTGAACTTTTCCAACATTGATATTGCGATCCGGCTAAGTAAGCACTCGGAAAGGATTAAAGTCCATCCAAATAAATATATCTCGTTATTCGTACAGATTAATATGACTAAACTTTATAATGAATTCAAGTCGAGCACGATGGTATAAATAAATTACAAAACAAACCCAAATCTATCATTTTTGAACTACCATGAATTTTATTCTTAGGTCCGGGTACGTAGACAATAAGAAAAGATTGGAGTCCACTTATATAAAATTTGATATTCCCTGTTAAGTCTACGGTAATTATGATCCACCGAAAATAAAAGTCAAATATTCTACGTTAAGTCTACGGATAATATCATCGAAATTTTAAAAAAATTTAACTACACCACTAGAGTATAAATGGATTCAAAAAATAAAAATTTAACAATTCGAAACCACACAGACTTTGATCACGAGACCCTAGTATATAGGGAATTTAAAATAATTGGAGTCGACCCAAAAACATCTCGCCAGTAATTCTTAACGGTCAATATCACAAAACTTTGAAAAGAATTCAACTGGAGCACCCCGAGTATAAGTGGATTGCAAAACAGACCAAATTTATCAATTTCGAACTAAACAAACTTGGATCCCGAGATCCGGGTACGTAGGAAATCAGAAATTATTAAAGTCCACCCAAATAAATATCTCCCGTTATTCGTAATGGTCAAATTCACGAAAGTTTCAAAAGAATTCAACTTCAGCATCCGAGTATAAATTAATTGCAAACGCAAACTAAATTTATCAAGTTTGAACTACGCCAACATTGATATTGCGATCCGGGTACGTAAGCACTCGCGAAAGGATTAAAGTCCAGCCAAATAAATATATCTCGTTATTCGTACGATTAATATGACTAAACTTTATAATGAATTCAAGTCGAGCATGATGGTATAAATGAATTACAAAACAAACCCAAATCTATCATTTTTGAACAACCATGAATTTGATTCTTAGGTCCGGGTACGTAGACAATAAGAACAGATTCGAGTCCACTTATATAAAATTTGATATTTCCTGTTCTGTCTACGGTAATTATGATCCTCCGAAAATAAAAGTCAAATATTCTACGTTAAGTCTACGGATAATATCATCGAAATTTAAAAAAAATTTAACTACACCACTAGAGTATAAATGGATTCAAAAAATAAAAATTTAACAATTCGAAACCACACAGACTTTGATCACGAGACCCTAGTATGTAGGGAAATAAAAATAATTGGAGTCGACCCAAAAACATCTCGTCAATAATTTATAACGGTCAATATCACCAAACTTTCAAAAGAATTCAACTGGAGCACCCGAGATAAGTGGATTGCAAAACAGACCAAATTTATCAATTTGGAACTAAACAAACTTGGATGCCGAGATACGGGTACGTAGAAAATCAGAAATTATTAAAGTCCACCCAAATAAATCTCTCCCGTTATTCGTAATGGTCAAATTCACGAAAGTTTCAAAAGAATTCAACTTCAGCATCCGAGTATAAATTAATTGCAAACGCAAACTAAATTTATCAATTTTGAACTTTTCCAACATTGATATTGCGATCCGGCTAAGTAAGCACTCGGAAAGGATTGAAGTCCATCCAAATAAATATATCTCTTTATTCGTACAGATTAATATGACTAAACTTTATAATGAATTCAAGTCGAGCACGATGGTATAAATAAATTACAAAACAAACTCAAATCTATCATTTTTGAACTAACATGAATTTGATTCTTAGGTCCGGGTACGTAGACAATAAGAAAAGATTGGAGTCCACTTATATAAAATTGTACATTTCCTGTTAAGTCTACGGTAATTATGATCCATCGAAAATAAGAGTCAAATATTCTACGTTAAGTCTACGGATAATATCATCGAAATTTTAAAAAAATTTAACTACACCACTAGAGTATAAATGGATTCAAAAAATAAATATTTAACAATTCGAAACCACACAGACTTTGATCACGAGACCCTAGTATGTAGGGAAATAAAAATAATTGGAGTCGACCCAAAAACATCTCGCCAGTAATTTTTAACGGTTAATATCACCAAACTTTCAAAAGAATTCAACTGGAGCACCCGAGTATAAGTGGATTGCAAAACATACCAAATATATCAATTTCGAACTAAACAAACTTGGATCCCGAGATCCGGGTACGTAGAAAATCAGAAATTATTAAAGTCCACCCAAATAAATCTCTCCCGTTATTCGTAATGGTCAAATTCACGAAAGTTTCAAAAGAATTTAACTTCAGCATCCGAGTATAAATTAATTGCAAACGCAAACTAAATTTATCAATTTTGAACTACGCCAACATTGATATTGCCATCCAGGTACGTAAGCACTCGAAAAATAATTAGAGTCCAGCCAAATAAATATATCTCGTTATTCGTACAGGTTAATATGAGTAAACTTTATAATGAATTCAAGTCCAGCACGATGGTATAAATGAATTACAAAACTAACCCAAATCTATCATTTTTGAACTACCATGAATTTCATTCTTAGGTCCGGGTACGTAGACAATAAGAAAAGATTCGAGTCCACTTATATAAAATTGTACATTTCCTGTTAAGTCTACGGTAATTATGATCCACCGAAAATAAGAGTCAAATATTCTACGTTAAGTCAACGGATAATATCATCGAAATTTTAAAAAAATTTAACTACACCACTAGAGTATAAATGGATTCAAAAAATAAAAATTTTACAATTCGAAACCACACGGACTTTGATCACGAGACCCTAGTATATAGGGAATTTAAAATAATTGGAGTCGACCCAAAAACATCTCGCCGGTAATTCTTAACGGTCAATATCACAAAACTTTGAAAAGAATTCAACTTGGAGCACCCCGAGTATAAGTGGATTGCAAAACGGACCAAATTTATCAATTTCGAACTAAACAAACTTGGATCCCGAGATCCGGGTACGTAGGAAATCGAAATTATTAAAGTCCACCCAAATAAATCTCTCCCGTTATTCGTAATGGTCAAATTCACGAAAGTTTCAAAAGAATTCAACTTCAGCATCCGAGTATAAATTAATTGCAAACGCAAACTAAATTTATCAATTTTGAACTACGCCAACATTGATATTGCCATTCAGGTACGTAAGCACTCGGAAATGATTAGAGTCCAGCCAAATAAATATATCTCGTTATTCGTACAGCTTAATATGAGTAAACTTTATAATGAATTCAAGTCCAGCACGATGGTATAAATGAATTACAAAACTAACCCAAATCTATCATTTTTGAACTACCATGAATTTCATTCTTAGGTCCGGGTACGTAGACAATAAGAAATGATTCGAGTCCACTTATATAAAATTGTACACTTCTCGTGAAGTCTACGGTAATTATGATCCATCGAAAATAAGAGTCAAATATTCTACGTTAAGTCTACGGATAATAGCATCGAAATTTTAAAAAAATTTAACTACACCACTAGAGTATAAATGGATTAAAAAATAAATATTTATCAATTCGAAACCACACAGACTTTGATCACGAGACCTTAGTATGTAGGAAAATAAAAATAATTGGAGTCGACCCAAAAACATCTCGCCAGTAATTCTTAACGGTCAATATCACCAAACTTTCAAAAGAATTCAACTGGAGCACCCGAGTATAAGTGGATTGCAAAACAGACCAAATTTATCAATTTCGAACAAAAGAAACTTGGATCCCGAGATCCGGGTACGTAGAAAATAGAAAATTATTAAAATCCACCCAAATAAATCTCTCCCGTTATTCGTAATGGTCAAATTCACGAAAGTTTCAAAAGAATTCAACTTCAGCATCCAAGTATAAATTAATTGCAAACGCAAACTAAATTTATCAATTTTGAACTACGCTAACATTGATATTGCCATCCAGGTACGTAAGCACTCGAAAAATTATTAGAGTCCAGCCAAATGAATATATCTTGTTATTCATACAGGTCAATATGAGTAAACTTTATAATGAATTCAAGTCCAGCACGATGGTATAAATGAATTACAAAACTAACCTAAATCTATCATTTTTGAACTACCATGAATTTCATTCTTAGGTCCGGGTACGTAGACAATAAGAAAAGATTCGAGTCCACTTATATAAAATTGTACATTTCCTGTTAAGTCTACGGTAATTATGATCCATCGAAAATAAGAGTCAAATATTCTACGTTAAGTCAACGGATAATATCATCGAAATTTTAAAAAAATTTAACTACACCACTAGAGTATAAATGGATTCAAAAAATAAAAATTTTACAATTCGAAACCACACAGACTTTGATGACGAGACCCTAGTATATAGGGAATTTAAAATAATTGGAGTCAACCCAAAAACATCTCGCCAGTAATTCTTAACGGTCAATATCACAAAACTTTGAAAAGAATTCAACTGGAGCACCCCGAGTATAAGTGGATTGCAAAACAGACCAAATTTATCAATTTCGAACTAAACAAACTTGGATCCCGAGATCCGGGTACGTAGGAAATCGAAATTATTAAAGTCCACCCAAATAAATCTCTCCCGTTATTCGTAATGGTCAAATTCACGAAAGTTTCAAAAGAATTCAACTTCAGCATCCGAGTATAAATTAATTGCAAACGCAAACTAAATTTATCAATTTTGAACTACGCCAACATTGATATTGCCATTCAGGTACGTAAGCACTCGGAAATGATTAGAGTCCACCAAATAAATATATCTCGTTATTCGTACAGCTTAATATGAGTAAACTTTATAATGAATTCAAGTCCAGCACGATGGTATAAATGAATTACAAAACTAACCCAAATCTATCATTTTTGAACTACCATGAATTTCATTCTTAGGTCCGGGTACGTAGACAATAAGAAATGATTCGAGTCCACTTATATAAAATTGTACACTTCCTGTTAAGTCTACGGTAATTATGATCCATCGAAAATAAGAGTCAAATATTCTACGTTAAGTCTACGGATAATAGCATCGAAATTTTAAAAAAATTTAACTACACCACTAGAGTATAAATGGATTAAAAAATAAATATTTATCAATTCGAAACCACACAGACTTTGATCACGAGACCTTAGTACGTAGGAAAATAAAAATAATTGGAGTCGACCCAAAAACATCTCGCCAGTAATTCTTAACGGTCAATATCACCAACCTTTCAAAAGAATTCAACTGGAGCACCCGAGTATAAGTGGATTGCAAAACAGACCAAATTTATCAATTTCGAACAAAACAAACTTGGATCCCAAGATCCGGGTACGTAGAAAATAGAAAATTATTAAAATCCACCCAAATAAATCTCTCCCGTTATTCGTAATGGTCAAATTCACGAAAGTTTCAAAAGAATTCAACTTCAGCATCCGAGTATAAATTAATTGCAAACGCAAACTAAATTTATCAATTTTGAACTACGCCAACATTGATATTGCCATCCAGGTACGTAAGCACTCGAAAAATTATTAGAGTCCAGCCAAATGAATATATCTTGTTATTCGTACAGGTCAATATGAGTAAACTTTATAATGAATTCAAGTCCAGCACGATGGTATATATGAATTACAAAACTAACCTAAATCTATCATTTTTGAACTACCATGAATTTCATTCTTAGGTCCGGGTACGTAGACAATAAAAAAAGATTCGAGTCCACTTATATAAAATTGTACATTTCCTGTTAAGTCTACGGTAATTATGATCCACCGAAAATAAGAGTCAAATATTCTACGTTAAGTCAACGGATAATATCATCGAAATTTTAAAAAAATTTAACTACACCACTAGAGTATAAATGGATTCAAAAAATAAAAATTTTACAATTCGAAACCACACAGACTTTGATCACGAGACCCTAGTATATAGGGAATTTAAAATAATTGGAGTCAACCCAAAAACATCTCGCCAGTAATTCTTAACGGTCAATATCACAAAACTTTGAAAAGAATTCAACTGGAGCACCCCGAGTATAAGTGGATTGCAAAACAGACCAAATTTATCAATTTGGAACTAAACAAACTTGGATCCCGAGATCCGGGTACGTAGGAAATCGAAATTATTAAAGTCCACCCAAATAAATATCTCCCGTTATTCGTAATGGTCAAATTCACGAAAGTTTCAAAAGAATTCAACTTCAGCATCCGAGTATAAATTAATTGCAAACACAAACTAAATTTATCAATTTTGAACTACGCCAACATTGATATTGCGATCCGGGTACGTAAGCACTCGGAAAGGATTAAAGTCCAGCCAAATAAATATATCTCGTTATTCGTACAGATTAATATGACTAAACTTTATAATGAATTCAAGTCGAGCACGATGGTATAAATGAATTACAAAACAAACCCAAATCTATCATTTTTGAACAACCATGAATTTGATTCTTAGGTCCGGGTACGTAGACAATAAGAACAGACTCAAGTCCACTTATATAAAATTTGATATTTCCTGTTAAGTCTACGGTAATTATGATCCACCGAAAATAAAAATCAAATATTTTACGTTAAGTCTACGGATAATATCATCGAAATTTTAAAAAAATTTAACTACACCACTAGAGTATAAATGGATTCAAAAAATAAAAATTTAACAATTCGAAACCACACAGACTTTGATCACGAGACCCTAGTATATAGGGAATTTAAAATAATTGGAGTCGACCCAAAAACATCTCGCCAGTAATTCTTAACGGTCAATATCACAAAACTTTGAAAAGAATTCAACTGGAGCACCCCGAGTATAAGTGGATTGCAAAACAGACCAAATTTATCAATTTGGAACTAAACAAACTTGGATGCCGAGATACGGGTACGTAGAAAATCAGAAATTATTAAAGTCCACCCAAATAAATCTCTCCCGTTATTCGTAATGGTCAAATTCACGAAAGTTTCAAAAGAATTCAACTTCAGCATCCGAGTATAAATTAATTGCAAACGCAAACTAAATTTATCAATTTTGAACTACGCCAACATTGATATTGCGATCCGGGTACGTAAGCACTGCGAAAGGATTAAAGTCCAGCCAAATAAATATATCTCGTTATTCGTACAGATTAATATGACTAAACTTTATAATGAATTCAAGTCGAGCATGATGGTATAAATGAATTACAAAACAAACCCAAATCTATCATTTTTGAACAACCATGAATTTGATTCTTAGGTCCGGGTACGTAGACAATAAGAACAGATTCGAGTCCACTTACATAAAATTTGATATTTCCTGTTCTGTCTACGGTAATTATGATCCTCCGAAAATAAAAGTCAAATATTCTACGTTAAGTCTACGGATAATATCATCGAAATTTTAAAAAAATTTAACTACACCACTAGAGTATAAATGGATTCAAAAAATAAAAATTTAACAATTCGAAACCACACAGACTTTGATCACGAGACCCTAGTATGTAGGGAAATAAAAATAATTGGAGTCGACCCAAAAACATCTCGCCAGTAATTTATAACGGTCAATATCACCAAACTTTCAAAAGAATTCAACTGGAGCACCCGAGTATAAGTGGATTGCAAAACAGACCAAATTTATCAATTTGGAACTAAACAAACTTGGATGCCGAGATACGGGTACGTAGAAAATCAGAAATTATTAAAGTCCACCCAAATAAATCTCTCCCGTTATTCGTAATGGTCAAATTCACGAAAGTTTCAAAAGAATTCAACTTCAGCATCCGAGTATAAATTAATTGCAAACGCAAACTAAATTTATCAATTTTGAACTTTTCCAACATTGATATTGCGATCCGGCTAAGTAAGCACTCGGAAAGGATTGAAGTCCATCCAAATAAATATATCTCTTTATTCGTACAGATTAATATGACTAAACTTTATAATGAATTCAAGTCGAGCACGATGAAAGTTGGATGATATTCACCATAGACATAACAAAAAATATCGAGTTTCATTTTTGGTGTATGATACTTACCGTAGACTTAAAAAAATATCAAATTTTAATATGGTCGACACGAATCTTTTATGATTACCTACGTACCCGGATATCGGGACCAAAGCCACCGTAGTTCAAAATTGATAAATTTAGTCTCGTTTTGTAATTCATTAACACCCTCGTGCTCGAGTTGAATTCTTTTGAAAGTTTGGTGATATTTACCGTTATAAATAACGGGAGAGATTTATTTGGGTGGACTCTAATCATTTCAGATTGAATAACTACCCGGACCACGAGATCAAATTCCGGTTCAAAATTGATAAATCGGGTTTGGGTTTGCAATCCACTTATACTCGGTGATCGAGTTGAATTCTTTTGAAACTTTAATGATATTGATCGTTACGAATAACGCGAGAATTTTGTTTGGATGGACTTGAATTATTTCCGACTGGCTACGTATCCGGTTCTCGGGATCAAAGTATGCGTAGCTCTGAATTGATAAATTTTTATTTTTGCAATCCATTTAAACTCTGGTGATGGAGTTAAATTATTTGAAAGTTGGATGATATTCACCATAGACATAACAAACAATATCGAGTTTCATTTTTGGTGTATGATACTTACCGTAGACTTAAAAAAATATCAAATTTTATTATGGTCGACGCGAATCTTATATGATTACCTACGTACCCGGATATCGGGACCAAAGTCACCGTACTTCAAAATTGATAAATTTAGTCTCGTTTTGTAATTCATTAACACCCTGGTGCTCGAGTTGATTCTTTTGAAAGTTTGGTGATATTAACCGTTACGAATAACGGGAGAGATTTATTTGGGTGGACTCTAATCATTTCAGATTGAATAACTACCCGGACCACGGGATCAAATTCTCTTTGGTTCAAAATTGATAAATCGGGTTTGGGTTTGCAATCCACTTATACTCTGGTGATCGAGTTGAATTCTTTTGAAACTTTAATGATATTGACTGTTACGAATAAAGCGAGAATTTTGTTTGGGTGGACTTGAATTATTTCCGACTGGCTACGTATCCGGTTCTCGGGATCAAAGTATGCGTAGCTCTGAATTGATAAATTTTTATTTTTGCAATCAATTTAAAGTCTGGTGATGGAGTTAAATTATTTGAAAGTTGGATGATATTCACCAAAGACATAACAAAAAATATCGAGTTTCATTTTTGGTGTATGATACTTACCATAGACTTAAAAAAATATCAAATTTTATTATGGTCGACGCGAATCTTATATGATTACCTACGTACCCGGATATCGGGACCAAAGTCACCGTAGTTCAAAATTGATAAATTTAGTCTCGTTTTGTAATTCATTAACACCCTCGTGCTCGAGTTGAATTCTTTTGAAAGTTTTGTGATATTTACCGTTACAAATAATGGGAGAGATTTATTTGGGTGGATTCTAATCATTTCAGATTGAATAACTACCCGGACCACGGGATCAAAGTCTGCTGGTTCAAAATTGATAAATCGGGTTTGGGTTTGCAATCCGGTTAAACTCTAGTGATCGAGTTGAATTCTTTTGAAACTTTAATGATATTTACGAATAACGCGAGAATTTTGTTTGGGTGGACTTGAATTATTTTCGCCTGGCTACGTATCCGGTTCTCGGGATCGAAGTATGCGTAGTTCTGAATTGATAAATTTTTATTTTTGCAATCCATTTAAACTCTGGAGTTAAATTTTTTGAAAGTTGGATGATATTCACCATAGACATAACAAAAAATATCGAGTTTCATTTTTGGTGTATGATACTTACTGTAGACTTAAAAAAATATCAAATTTTATTAAAGTCGACGCGAATCTTTTATGATTACCTACGTACCCAGATATCGGGACCAAAGTCACCATACCTCAAAATTGATAAATTTAGTCTCGTCTTGTAATTCATTAACACCCTGGTGCTCGAGTTGATTCTTTTGAAAGTTTGGTGATATTAATCGTTACGAATAACGGGAGGGATTTATTTGGGTGGACTCTAATCATTTCAGATTGAATAACTACCTGGACCATGGGATGAAAGTCTGCTGGTTCAAAATTGATAAATCGGGTTTGGGTTTGCAATCCAGTTAAATTCTAGTGATCGAGTTGAATTCTTTTGAAACTTTAATGATATTTACGAATAATGCGAGAATTTTGTTTGGGTGGACTTGAATTATTTTCGACTGGCTACGTATCCGGTTCTCGGGATCCAAGTATGCGTAGTTCTGAATTGATAAATTTTTATTTTTGCAATCCATTTAAACTCTGGTGATGGAGTTAAATTTTTTGAAAGTTGGATGATATTCAACATAGACATAACAAAAAATATCGAGTTTCATTTTTGGTGTATGATACTTACTGTAGACTTAAAAAAATATCAAATTTATTATGGTCGACGCGAATCTTTTATGATTACCTACGTACCCGGATATCGGGACCAAAGTCACCATACCTCAAAATTGATAAATTTAGTCTCGTTTTGTAATTCATTAACACCCTCGTGCTCGAGTTGAATTCTTTTGAAAGTTTTGTGATATTTACCGTTACAAATAATGGGAGAGATTTATTTGGGTGGATTCTAATCATTTCAGATTGAATAACTACCCGGACCACGGGATCAAAGTCTGCTGGTTCAAAATTGATAAATCGGGTTTGGGTTTGCAATCCGGTTAAACTCTAGTGATCGAGTTGAATTCTTTTGAAACTTTAATGATATTTACGAATAACGCGAGAATTTTGTTTGGGTGGACTTGAATTATTTCCGACTGGCTACGTATCCGGTTCTCGGGATCAAAGTATGCGTAGCTCTGAATTGATAAATTTTTATTTTTGCAATCCATTTAAACTCTGGTGATGGAGTTAAATTATTTGAAAGTTGGATGATATTCACCATAGACATAACAAAAAATATCGAGTTTCATTTTTTGTGTATGATACTTACTGTAGACTTAAAAAAATATCAAATTTTATTAAGGTCGACGCGAATCTTTTATGATTACCTACGTACCCGGATATCGGGACCAAAGTCACCATACCTCAAAATTGATAAATTTAGTCTCGTTTTGTAATTCATTAACACCCTGGTGCTAGAGTTGATTCTTTTGAAAGTTTCGTGATATTAACCGTTACGAATAACGGGAGAGATTTATTTGGGTGGACTCTAATCATTTCAGATTGAATAACTACCCGGACCACGGGATCAAAGTCTGCTGGTTCAAAATTGATAAATCGGGTTTGGGTTTGCAATCCAGTTATACTGCCGGTGATCGAATTGAATTCTTTTGAAACTTTAATGATATTGACCGTTACGAATAACGCGAGAATTTTGTTTGGGTGGACTTGATATATTTCCGACTAGCTACGTATCCGGTTCTCGGGATCAAAGTATGCGTAGCTCGAATTGATAAATTTTTATTTTTGCAATCCATTTAAACTGCGGTGATGGAGTTAAATTTTTTGAAAGTTGGATGATATTCACCATAGACATAACAAACAATATCGAGTTTCATTTTTGGTGTATGATACTTACCGTAGACTTAAAAAAATATCAAATTTTATTATGGTCGACGCGAATCTTTTATGATTACCTACATACCCGGATATCGGGACCAAAGTCACCGTACTTCCAAATTGATAAATTTAGTCTGGTTTTGTAATTCATTAACACCCTCGTACTCGAGTTGAATTCTTTTGAACGTTTGGTGATATTTACCGTTACAAATAACGGGAGAGATTTATTTGGGTGGACTCTAATCATTTCAGATTGAATAACTACCCGGACCACGGGATCAAATTCTGCTGGTTCAAAATTGATAAATCAGGTTTGGGTTTGCAATCCACTTATACTCTGGTGATCGAGTTGAATTCTTTTGAAACTTTAATGATATTGACCGTTACGAATAACGCGAGAATTTTGTTTGGGTGGATTTGAATTATTTCCGACTTGCTACGTATCCGGTTCTCGGGATCAAAGTATGCGTAGCTCTGAATTGATAAATTTTTATTTTTGCAATCCATTTAAACTCTGGTGATGGAGTTAAATTTTTTGAAAGTTGGATGATATTCACCATAGACATAACAAACAATATCGAGTTTCATTTTTGGTGTATGATACTTACCGTAGACTTAAAAAAATATCAAATTTTATTATGGTCGACGCGAATCTTTTATGATTACCTACGTACCCGGATATCGGGACCAAAGTCACCGTACTTCCAAATTGATAAATTTAGTCTCGTTTTGTAATTCATTAACACCCTCGTACTCGAGTTGAATTCTTTTGAACGTTTGGTGATATTTACCGTTACAAATAACGGGAGAGATTTATTTGGGTGGACTCTAATCATTTCAGATTGAATAACTACCCGGACCACGGGATCAAATTCTGCTGGTTCAAAATTGATAAATCAGGTTTGGGTTTGCAATCCACTTATACTCTGGTGATCGAGTTGAATTCTTTTGAAACTTTAATGATATTGACCGTTACGAATAACGCGAGAATTTTGTTTGGGTGGATTTGAATTATTTCCGACTTGCTACGTATCCGGTTCTCTGGATCAAAGTATGCGTAGCTCTGAATTGATAAATTTTTATTTTTGCAATCCATTTAAAGTCTGGTGATGGAGTTAAATTATTTGAAAGTTGGATGATATTCACCATAGACATAACAAAAAATATCGAGTTTCATTTTTGGTGTATGATACTTACCGTAGACTTAAAAAATATCAAATTTTATTATGGTTGACGCGAATCTTTTATGATTACCTACGTACCCGGATATCGGGACCAAAGTCACCGTACTTCAAAATTGATAAATTTAGTCTCGTTTTGTAATTCATTAACACCACAGTGCTCGAGTTGATTCTTTTGAAAGTTTGGTGATATTAACCGTTACGAATAACGGGAGGGATTTATTTGGGTGGACTCTAATCATTTCAGATTGAATAACTACCCGGACCACGGGATCAAAGTCTGCTGGTTCAAAATTGATAAATCGGGTTTGGGTTTGCAATCCAGTTAAACTCTAGTGATCGAGTTGAATTCTTTTGAAACTTTAATGATATTTACGAATAATGCGAGAATTTTGTTTGGGTGGACTTGAATTATTTTCGACTGGCTACGTATCCGGTTCTCGGGATCGAAGTATGCGTAGTTCTGAATTGATAAATTTTTATTTTTGCAATCCATTTAAACTCTGGTGATGGAGTTAAATTTTTTGAAAGTTGGATGATATTCACCATAGACATAACAAACAATATCGAGTTCCATTTTTGGTGTATGATACTTACCGTAGACTTAAAAAAAATATCAAATTTTATTATGGTCGACGCGAATCTTTTATGATTACCTACGTACACGGATATCGGGACCAAAGTCACCATACCTCAAAATTGATAAATTTAGTCTCGTTTTGTAATTCATTAACACCCTGGTGCTCGAGTTGATTCTTTTGAAAGTTTGGTGATATTAACCGTTACGAATAACGGGAGAGATTTATTTGGGTGGACTCTAATTATTTCAGATTGAATAACTACCCGGACCACGGGATCAAAGTCTGCTGGTTAAAAATTGATAAATCGGGTTTGGGTTTGCAATCCAGTTATACTCTGGTGATCGAATTGAATTCTTTTGAAACTTTAATGATATTGACCGTTACGAATAACGCGAGAATTTTGTTTGGGTGGACTTGATATATTTCCGACTGGCTACGTATCCGGTTCTTGGGATCAAAGTATGCGTAGCTCTGAATTGATAAATTTTTATTTTTGCAATCCATTTAAACTCTGGTGATGGAGTTAAATTTTTTGAAAGTTGGATGATATTCACCATAGACATAACAAACAATATCGAGTTTCTTTTTTGGTGTATGATACTTACCGTAGACTTAAAAAAATATCAAATTTTATTATGGTCGACGCGAATCTTTTATGATTACCTACGTACCCGGATATCGGGACCAAAGTCACCGTACTTCCAAATTGATAAATTTAGTCTCGTTTTGTAATTCATTAACACCCTCGTGCTCGAGTTGAATTCTTTTGAACGTTTGGTGATATTTACCGTTACAAATAACGGGAGAGATTTATTTGGGTGGACTCTAATCATTTCAGATTGAATAACTACCCGGACCACGGGATCAAATTCTCCGGTTCAAAATTGATAAATCGGGTTTGGGTTTGCAATCCACTTATACTCTGGTGATCGAGTTGAATTCTTTTGAAACTTTAATGATATTGACCGTTACGAATAACGCGAGAATTTTGTTTGGGTGGATTTGAATTATTTCCGACTTGCTACGTATCCGGTTCTCGGGATCAAAGTATGCGTAGCTCTGAATTGATAAATATTTATTTTTGCAATCCATTTAAAGTCTGGTGATGGAGTTAAATTATTTGAAAGTTGGATGATATTCACCATAGACATAACAAAAAATATCGAGTTTCATTTTTTGTGTATTATACTTACCATAGACTTAAAAAAATATCAAATTTTATTATGGTCGACGCGAATCTTATATGATTACCTACGTACCCGGATATCGGGACCAAAGTCACCGTAGTTCAAAATTGATAAATTTAGTCTCGTTTTGTAATTCATTAACACCCTGGTGCTCGAGTTGATTCTTTTGAAAGTTTGGTGATATTAACCGTTACGAATAACGGGAGAGATTTATTTGGGTGGACTCTAATCATTTCGTATTGAATAACTACCCGGACCACGGGATCAAAGTCTCGCCGGTTCAAAATTGATAAATCGGGTTTGGGTTTGCAATCCGGTTGATACTCTGGTGATCGAATTGAATTCTTTTGAAACTTTAATGATATTGACCGTTACGTATAACGCGAGAATTTTGTTTGGGTGGACTTGATATATTTCCGACTAGCTACGTATCCGGTTCTCGGGATCAAAGTATGCGTAGCTCTGAATTGATAAATTTTTATTTTTGCAATCCATTTAAACTCTGGTGATGGAGTTAAATTTTTTGAAAGTTGGATGATATTCACCATAGACATAACAAACAATATCGAGTTTCATTTTTGGTGTATGATACTTACCGTAGACTTAAAAAAATATCAAATTTTATTATGGTCGACGCGAATCTTTTATGATTACCTACGTACCTGGATATCGGGACCAAAGTCACCGTGCTTCCAAATTGATAAATTTAGTCTCGTTTTGTAATTCATTAACACCCTCGTGCTCGAGTTGAATTCTTTTGAACGTTTGGTGATATTTACCGTTACAAATAACGGGAGAGATTTATTTGGGTGGACTCTAATCATTTCGTATTGAATAACTACCCGGACCACGGGATCAAATTCTCGCCGGTTCAAAATTGATAAATCGGGTTTGGGTTTGCAATCCACTTATACTCTCCGTGATCGAGTTGAATTCTTTTGAAACTTTAATGATATTGACCGTTACGAATAACGCGAGAATTTTGTTTGGGTGGATTTGAATTATTTCCGACTTGCTACGTATCCGGTTCTCGGGATCAAAGTATGCGTAGCTCTGAATTGATAAATATTTATTTTTGCAATCCATTTAAAGTCTGGTGATGGAGTTAAATTATTTGAAAGTTGGATGATATTCACCATAGACATAACAAAAAATATCGAGTTTCATTTTTTGTGTATGATACTTACCATAGACTTAAAAAAATATCAAATTTTATTATGGTCGACGCGAATCTTATATGATTACCTACGTACCCGGATATCGGGACCAAAGTCACCGTAGTTCAAAATTGATAAATTTAGTCTCGTTTTGTAATTCATTAACACCCTCGGTGCTCGAGTTGATTCTTTTGAAAGTTTGGTGATATTAACCGTTACGAATAACGGGAGAGATTTATTTGGGTGGACTCTAATCATTTCGGATTGAATAACTACCCGGACCACGGGATCAAAGTCTCGCTCGGTTCAAAATTGATAAATCGGGTTTGGGTTTGCAATCCAGTTGATACTCGGTGATCGAATTGAATTCTTTTGAAACTTTAATGATATTGACCGTTACGAATAACGCGAGAATTTTGTTTGGGTGGACTTGATATATTTCCGACTAGCTACGTATCCGGTTCTCGGGATCAAAGTATGCGTAGCTCTGAATTGATAAATTTTTATTTTTGCAATCCATTTAAACTCTTGTGATGGAGTTAAATTTTTTGAAAGTTGGATGATATTCACCATAGACATAACAAACAATATCGAGTTTCATTTTTGGTGTATGATACTTACCGTAGACTTAAAAAAATATCAAATTTTATTATGGTCGACGCGAATCTTTTATGATTACCTACGTACCCGGATATCGGGACCAAAGTCACCGTATTTCCAAATTGATAAATTTAGTCTCGTTTTGTAATTCATTAACACCCTCGAGCTCGAGTTGAATTCTTTTGAACGTTTGGTGATATTTACCGTTACAAATAACGGGAGAGATTTATTTGGGTGGACTCTAATCATTTCAGATTGAATAACTACCCGGACCGCGGGATCAAATTCTGCTGGTTCAAAATTGATAAATCAGGTTTGGGTTTGCAATCCACTTATACTCTGGTGATCGAGTTGAATTCTTTTGAAACTTTAATGATATTGACCGTTACGAATAACGCGAGAATTTTGTTTGGGTGGATTTGAATTATTTCCGACTTGCTACGTATCCGGTTCTCGGGATCAAAGTATGCGTAGCTCTGAATTGATAAATTTTTATTTTTGCAATCCATTTAAAGTCTGGTGATGGAGTTAAATTATTTGAAAGTTGGATGATATTCACCATAGACATAACAAAAAATATCGAGTTTCATTTTTTGTGTATGATACTTACCATAGACTTAAAAAAATATCAAATTTTATTATGGTCGACGCGAATCTTATATGATTACCTACGTACCGGATATCGGGACCAAAGTCACCGTAGTTCAAAATTGATAAATTTAGTCTCGTTTTGTAATTCATTAACACCCTGGTGCTCGAGTTGATTCTTTTGAAAGTTTGGTGATATTAACCGTTACGAATAACGGGAGAGATTTATTTGGGTGGACTCTAATCATTTCGTATTGAATAACTACCCGGACCACGGGATCAAAGTCTGCTGGTTCAAAATTGATAAATCGGGTTTGGGTTTGCAATCCAGTGATACTCTGGTGATCGAATTGAATTCTTTTGAAACTTTAATGATATTGACCGTTACGAATAACGCGAGAATTTTGTTTGGGTGGACTTGATATATTTCCGACTAGCTACGTATCCGGTTCTCGGGATCAAAGTATGCGTAGCTCTGAATTGATAAATTTTTATTTTTGCAATCCATTTAAACTCTTGTGATGGAGTTAAATTTTTTGAAAGTTGGATGATATTCACCATAGACATAACAAACAATATCGAGTTTCATTTTTGGTGTATGATACTTACCGTAGACTTAAAAAAATATCAAATTTTATTATGGTCGACGCGAATCTTTTATGATTACCTACGTACCCGGATATCGGGACCAAAGTCACCGTATTTCCAAATTGATAAATTTAGTCTCGTTTTGTAATTCATTAACACCCTCGAGCTCGAGTTGAATTCTTTTGAACGTTTGGTGATATTTACCGTTACAAATAACGGGAGAGATTTATTTGGGTGGACTCTAATCATTTCAGATTGAATAACTACCCGGACCGCGGGATCAAATTCTGCTGGTTCAAAATTGATAAATCAGGTTTGGGTTTGCAATCCACTTATACTCTGGTGATCGAGTTGAATTCTTTTGAAACTTTAATGATATTGACCGTTACGAATAACGCGAGAATTTTGTTTGGGTGGATTTGAATTATTTCCGACTTGCTACGTATCCGGTTCTCGGGATCAAAGTATGCGTAGCTCTGAATTGATAAATTTTTATTTTTGCAATCCATTTAAAGTCTGGTGATGGAGTTAAATTATTTGAAAGTTGGATGATATTCACCATAGACATAACAAAAAATATCGAGTTTCATTTTTTGTGTATGATACTTACCATAGACTTAAAAAGATATCAAATTTTATTATGGTCGACACGAATCTTAGATGATTACCTACGTACCCGGATATCGGGACCAAAGTCACCGTAGTTCAAAATTGATAAATTTAGTCTCGTTTTGTAATTCATTAACACCCTCGTGCTCGAGTTGAATTCTTTTGAAAGTTTTGTGATATTTACCGTTACGAATAACGGGAGGGATTTATTTGGGTGGACTCTAATCATTTCAGATTGAATAACTACCCGGACCACGGGATCAAAGTCTGCTGGTTCAAAATTGATAAATCGGGTTTGGGTTTGCAATCCAGTTAAACTCTAGTGATCGAGTTGAATTCTTTTGAAACTTTAATGATATTGACCGTTACGAATAACGCGAGAATTTTGTTTGGGTGGACTTGATATATTTCCGACTGGCTACGTATCCGGTTCTCGGGATCAAAGTATGCGTAGCTCTGAATTGATAAATTTTTATTTTTGCAATCCATTTAAACTCTGATGATGGAGTTAAATTTTTTGAAAGTTGGATGATATTCACCATAGACATAACAAACAATATCGAGTTTCATTTTTGGTGTATGATACTTACCGTAGAGTTAAAAAAATATCAAATTTTATTATGGTCAACGCGATTCTTTTATGATTACCTACGTACCCGGATATCGGGACCAAAGTCACCGTACTTCAAAATTGATAAATTTAGTCTCGTTTTGTAATTCATTAACACCCTGGTGCTCGAGTTGATTCTTTTGAAAGTTTGGTGATATTTACCGTTACAAATAACGGGAGAGATTTATTTGGGTGGACTCTAATCATTTCAGATTGAATAACTACCCGGACCACGGGATCAAATTCTGCTGGTTCAAAATTGATAAATCGGGTTTGGGTTTGCAATCCACTTATACTCTAGTGATCGAGTTGAATTCTTTTGAAACTTTAATGATATTGATCGTTACGAATAACGCGAGAATTTTGTTTGGGTGGACTTGAATTATTTCCGACTGGCTACGTATCCGGTTCTCGGGATCAAAGTATGCGTAGCTCTGAATTGATAAATTTTTATTTTTGCAATCCATTTAAACTCTGGAGATGGAGTTAAATTTTTGAAAGTTGGATGATATTCACCATAGACATAACAAACAATATCGAGTTCCATTTTTGGTGTATGATACTTACCGTAGACTTAAAAAAAATATCAAATTTTATTATGGTCGACGCGAATCTTTTATGATTACCTACGTACACGGATATCGGGACCAAAGTCACCATACCTCAAAATTGATAAATTTAGTCTCGTTTTGTAATTCATTAACACCCTGGTGCTCGAGTTGATTCTTTTGAAAGTTTGGTGATATTAACCGTTACGAATAACGGGAGAGATTTATTTGGGTGGACGCTAATCATTTCGCATTGAATAACTACCCGACCACGGGATCAAAGTCCGCTTGGTTCAAAATTGATAAATCGGGTTTGGGTTTGCAATCCAGCTTATACTGCGTGATCGAATTGAATTCTTTTGAAACTTTAATGATATTGACCGTTACGAATAACGCGAGAATTTTGTTTGGGTGGACTTGATATATTTCCGACTAGCTACGTATCCGGTTCTCGGGATCAAAGTATGCGTAGCTCTGAATTGATAAATTTTTATTTTTGCAATCCATTTAAACTCGGTGATGGAGTTAAATTTTTTTGAAAGTTGGATGATATTCACCATAGACATAACAAACAATATCGAGTTTCATTTTTGGTGTATGATACTTACCGTAGACTTAAAAAATATCAAATTTTATTATGGTCGACGCGAATCTTTTATGATTACCTACGTACCCGATATCGGACCAAAGTCACCGTACTTCCAAATTGATAAATTTAGTCTCGTTTTGTAATTCATTAACACCCTCGTGCTCGAGTTGAATTCTTTTGAACGTTTGGTGATATTTACCGTTACAAATAACGGGAGAGATTTATTTGGGTGGACTCTAATCATTTTGATTGAATAACTACCCGACCACGGATCAAATTCCGCCGGTTCAAAAAATTGATAAATCGGAGTTTGGGTTTGCAATCCACTTATACTCCGGTGATCGAGTTGAATTCTTTTGAAACTTTAATGATATTGACCGTTACGAATAACGCTGAGAATTTTGTTTGGGTGGATTTGAATTATTTCCGACTTGCTACGTATCCGGCTTCTCTGGATCAAAGTATGCGTAGCTCCAATTGATAAATATTTATTTTTGCAATCCATTTAAAGTCCGGTGATGGAGTTAAATTTATTTGAAAGTTGGATGATATTCACCATAGACATAACAAAAAATATCGAGTTTCAT
>JAUJYP020000274.1:0-12484 GCA_030674075.2 Linum usitatissimum | reverse complement strand
GGCGCTCTCGTTACGCCACTGTGAGAATCGCGCTCGATCCGCATCCGTGCAGTCCGGCGAGCGCAGACGCGCGTCCCAAAAGGCTGCTTGCTCGGCCGTTTGGTCCGGCGGAGGTGGGTCAACACGGTTTCCTTCCCTTACCATACAGGTCGATCGATCCTTTTCAGCAAATGGACGTTCGCGCGATGCAGATGCTTTTCGAGCGTACTGATCGCCATACCCAAGCGGCTGGCGATGGTGGCGTGAGGCAGGTCGTCGATGTGATAGAGAATCCAGACATTGCGCGTTTTCTCGGGCAGCTCCTGAAGAGCCGTCACCAGCTGCTGGATGGCCTCGGCATTGGCAAGGGCCCGCTCAGGCGTGTGAGCGTCGGCACTTAGGCCGTGTACCTCGTCTTCATAGGGCTCATGGGCATCGAAAGCCCGGACACTCAGCCGCCGCTGACGATCTCGAAGCAGATTTGACGCCGTTTTGAACAGGTACGCCTCCATATGCTCCACGGCGTCGATCCGTTCGCTGCTGGCAAGCCTCATGAACACTTCCTGGGCCAGATCTTCCGTCTCGCTGTGCTTGCCGATCCGCTTCTCGAAAAAGCGCAGCAACGGGGCGCGGAAGCGCTGGGACAGGGATTCGAATACCCGGTCCCGCTGGCTGAGCGTTGGCGCGGCGCGGTCCGCCTCGGGTTTTGGTGAGCTCGGCATTGTGAACGGCGCTGATCTCGTCGAAGACGTGCCCAAGATAATAGACGCAACCGGAGCGCCAACCCGCCTGGGGAACCGGCCGGATCAACCGGATCCTTCACTCCAAGAACCCGTGCATGGCCGATAAATGGCCGATAAAGCCTTGAGCTCGTGCCCAATGGCCGATATATTGGCCGATATATGGCCGATAAAGAAAGCGTCCTCGCGCTACTGCGCAGCCACGGCACCACCTGGGTCTCCCCCGCACAAATCCGATCCGTTATCGAGGTGCCCGAACGAACCCTCCGGAATTGGCTCCGGGCCTTGGTCGACGAAGGCGTCGTCGAGTTCCAGGGCGACCGCAAAGGCCGTCGGTACCGTACGCTGGACCGCGCGATCGTTCGAACAGGACGTATTACGCTGGAAGGACGGACTCCGGCCGGCAGCATCCCGCCACTCTTCTCAGCGAAAAACCAAGCGGTCATCGAACGAGTCGAGGCTCCTCTGTATGCGCGCGCGCCCGCGACGTACCGTGAGGACTGGCTCGAGTCCTATATACCCAACCAAAGTGCGTACCTGACACCCCAAGCTCGTGAGGAACTCGAGGCGCTGGGCAAAAGAGATCCGATCTACGGCCGAGCCGGCACATACCTGCAGAAAATCTATCACCGGCTGTTGATCGACTTCTCCTTCAACTCATCTCGTCTGGAGGGCAATACCTACACGCTGTTAGACACGGAGCGTCTCCTGCTGCAAGGAGCGGCCGCGACGGGGAAACCCAACGCCGAGCGCATCATGATCCTGAATCACAAGGAGGCCATTGACTATCTAGCGCGGCACATCGACACCCTGCAGGCCGACGAAGCCACTATCCGCACGCTGCACTACCTGCTTGCCGACAGTCTGGTCGCACCGGGCGCCGCAGGACAGATTCGCGAAGACAGTGTGCGTGTGAGCGGCACGACGTACGCCCCTCTCGATGGCCGAGAACGACTGACGAAGCTGCTGCTGTTATTGCTCGAAAAAGCGCGCGAAATACTCAATCCCTTCGAGCAGAGCCTCTTCCTGCTAGTACACATTTCGTATCTGCAGGCCTTCGTCGACGTCAACAAACGTACCGCGCGTCTGGCTTCAATCATTCCGTTGATCCGCCTCGACTACGTGCCACAGTCTTTTGTCGAGGTCGACCCGGATGCCTACCTGAAGGCCACAGTCGCCGTCCATGAGCTCTAATGAAGTCGGACCTCTTGCAGACCTCTACGCCTGGTCGTACCGACGTAGTTGCCAACGCTACGACACAACAGCCCAGGTCGTCGGCTTCGATGAGATCTCTGCGCTTTATCGCCGGTCGCGCCGTGCCCTGACGGCGGAGCTGGTGCGTGCAAAGGTTCAGCCCGTCGAGCAGGCCAGTTGGATCACAGCGCACGTACCGGCGGATGTGGAGCCTCAACACCGCGAAAAGTTTGTTTCCGACGTCCTCGCAGAGCTCGACAATCTCGACGCCTCGCGCATTGGAGGCCTCGGGATCACGCGCCAGGAGTTCGAGGCCTGGCGGACGCTTCGCCAGGCGTCACCGGTGAAATAACTGTTCAATCACGATCACCGCCGCCGCCGGCACCCGCGCCGCCGAAGGCGTATTTGACGCCGATCCAGGCGCCAATGGGAGCGCCGGGCCCCCGGAATTGCTCACTGGCCGGATCAACCCCCGCAGTGGGCCCGAATGTCCTGCCGGGACCGGTGAAGAAGTTCTCGCCCACGATGCCAAAGTTGGAATAGCGCCGATCAAAGACATTGTTCACGCGGGCAAACACCTGGAAGTTCTTTGACATGAGGAAGCGCCCGTCGAGATTGACGAGTGTGTAGCCGGGAAGCTGGCCGTTGATGTCCTGGTTGTCCTCGTCTCCACGAGCGTATGAGCCTGCACTGACCACGAGGTTCGCGCCCACAAACAACCGGGAGGTGACGGCCCAGTCCGTGCGGATCTTCAGTATGTGCCGAGGGTTGGCGGGGATCCGATTTCCGGGTGATACGTGTATGACGCCGTCAGCATCGGCGCTGGAGTTGGAGGGACTGCTCTCGGAGAAGGATGACTGGAAGGTCGCATCTAGAAATGTGTAGCGCACCGCCAGAGTCACGGGCTGCAAGCGCGTTTCGATTCCGAGCTCCACACCCTGCCGGCGCGTGTTGCCGACATTGGCGAAATAGCCCGCATTCGTGGCGCCGGCACCGGAGCTGATGAACTCGATGTCATTCTCGAGCTGGGTTCGATAAATGGAGGCACTCCAATGCGTCAACTTACCCAAAGTACCGCGCGCACCTGCTTCGATAGTCTTGGAAACGACTTCATGCAGCGGGGGATCCGCGAGAAAGTCATTGGGCAACTTGCACGGTGCCTCAGGATCGGCGCAGGTCAACTCGATCGCCGTCGGCGCACGCATGCCTTCGTTGTAGCTTGCGTAAGCAGTCAGGTTGGGTGTCGGGTTGAAATTGACGCCAACCGCGGGGTTGAAGCGGGAGAATGAGTTTACACCATTCAATGACGGCGCCTGCCCGGTCCGATCCTCGATACGAACGCGCGCGTAGTTGTAGCGACCGGAGGCGGTCAGGGTCCAGCGCGAATTCAGATTGAACGTATCCGCGATATAGGCGCCGTAGTAGTTAGTACGAGTATCGGCGTCGGTTTGCAGCGCGTAATCATCAATGCCGATGGTGTTACGGTCGGGGGCGAACTGGGCATCCTGGGACGCTTGGGTGAATCGAACACTGGCCGCATCGGCCGTTACGCCCAGAGTCAGTTGATTCTTGCGGGCTGCGGGATGGCCGGTCAGGACGAGCTGGACACCCCCGCCGTAACCCTTCTGGTCGATGTCCGAGGCATCGTTGGTGGCCTGGATGCCATCCTGTGTAAAATTGTCGTTCACGTTACTGCTGACGGCGCCGTTCTCATAGTGACGGTAGTAGACATTTCCACCCAACAGGGCGTTGTCCGCGAGGAAGTGACTTCCCTTGGCGGTCACGAAGGCCAGCTTGTTGTGATTCTGGTCTGGAAACGTATAGGCCTGGCGGATGTCAGCGAGGAATGACCGCGGCAGGGTCTGAGTTCCCTGCAGGGTGTTGTCGGCTCCCGTGAAGCTCAGGTCCAGGTCGCTCTTTTCGGTTTGATAGCCGACCTTGCCGAAGTATTGGCGTACTTTGCTCGGGTTATGTTGGGCCCAGCCGTCATCATCGAAAATGTTGCCGGTGAGGAAGTAATCGAGCGGGCCGCTCGCGCCACCCCACTCGAATTCGGCGTTGCGGCGGCCGAATGAGCCGCCGGAGAGTTGGATATCACCGCCGGGATATTCCGCGCCGCTCTTCGTGTAGACCGAGACGGCGCCGCCGAGGGTGTTCAGACCGAAGGCCGGGCTCGAACCGGGGATGAGCTGAATACTGGCAAGCGCGGATTGCGGGATCAGGTCCCAGTTGACGACATCGCCAAAGGGCTCATTCACCCGCACACCGTCCTGGAAGATCGAGACACCTTGCGGCGTGCCCAGCAAAGGTGAGGCGCTGAAGCCCCGGAAATTGATATCGGGTTGGAACGGATTGCCCTGGGCCGCGTTGGTTGCGATGCCATTGGGGTTCTGCTCCAGGTAGTCCGTCACATTCGTCTGCCCCTGCCCGGCCAGGTCCTTGCTGGTGTAGACCTGAACATTGGCGGGGACGTCTCGCGTGGGAGTTCCGAGGCCTGGCAAGGGCGTGGTGCCGATGATTTCGACCGTCGGGAGCTCGAGGGCTTCCGCCGGGTTGTCCTTCTTGGCGTCGTCCGCCTGCGCCGCTGGCGTGGACCCGATAAAGAGGCAGCCGAGAATAGCTGCCCATTTCAAGGATCGTGCACGCGAGACGAGTCGGACCACCGGATACCCCCTGGGGTTTATCTCCCCGGGGGAATTCTGTCGCGCAGGCGGCGGGAAATTCTCCCGACTCGAGCAGGGGCCATTTCAGGAGATGGGTGTCCCTCCAGGGGCACACCCCGCAACAGCAGCTGCGGAAGGGTCGCGATGCAACAGCGGGTTCTATTTGTGGGGTTGTGAATTGTGGGGTTGTGAGTTCCTCACGGGGACGTAGCCAACCGGGTAGCGCATATGAGTCAACGCGCGGTTGAACAGCTCGCGCGGGTCCGCTCCAATGGCCTCGCAAAGTGACAGGAATGTTGAGATATTCGGCTGGGAGGCTCCTTCTCAATCGCCCGAAGCCTCTCGGTGCTCATGCCGGCGCGACCGGCCGCCGCGATGGGAGTCATTTTGACGGACTCTCGGTGAGCGGCCACAACGGCCCCGACTGCCGTGGCGACAATCGGGAAGTTGATGTGGTAGCGCGCAAACAGAGCGTAGGCGTTTTCTTCGTCCTGGTCGGCCATGATTTGCTGCAGAGTTGGCAGATTGGGGGACAGTTTGCCCCTTCGGGGCTTGCTGTGGGTCGCTGACTGTTGGTTGAGCATGGTCATCCGGTTTGGGAGCATGGGTGCTCAGCTTATGCGGTTGGGGGCGCGGATGTGGGGGTGATTAATTGGGGAGTTTGGGCGCAAATGAAGGGAATGCACGCGCGGTCCAGTGGCGAAGGCTCGCGCGACCGGTGGCACTTGCGATGGTCAGTGGACGCAGGCGCCGTCCGGAATGCGAGCCTGCTCGCGTAACCACAACTCGTAACCAACATGGGCAGCCAGCGTTCCCAAAAACTCACCGAACTCGGGGGTCACCCGGCTCGCGCATTCGCTTTCGTCGAGAACCAACTGCATGAGATGCCGGAGCTCTGCTTCATCGAGCGCCGCGAAACGACGTCTGGCTGCCAATTGTTTCTCCCTGAGCCAATCCCCTGTGACCGCAGTCTGCCAAAGTTGCGTGAGCCGGTACACTCGGGGTCTTCCTGAATATTCAGGTGTCAATTTTTGTGGTGCAGCGCGGATGGCGCGTCGCATCACGGACGATAGAAATTCAAACAGACACTGTCATATCGGACTCCGTAGTGTTTTGACAGCACGCTGACTGTTTGGTGCAGCGCCCCATCCCGCACCTGGCGAAGATTTCTGCCCGGCAAATCCAAGCTACGTGAGCGTGAGCTGGTGCGCAGTCGTGGGCCCAGACGCCAACGACGAGCTTCAAAGTTTGAACGGCGGGATCTTTACCGCCGGGCAGGAATTGCCATCCAGGTCTTGCACGGAACCACTGCGCACCAACTTTTCGAACAAGCCGGCGACGCAGTCGTTCCACTCGGTGTGGCCTTGCCCGTGTGCTATGACAGTTACGTGGTTGGTGAAGCTCGGAGCTACCCGATCCGCGAACGATAGCGGGGTGCCACCATCCTGGTCGCCCGTCACTAACAGCGTGGGAATGTCGGAATGCACGGGCTTCCGGTAGCCCTCAGGCAGGGTGGCCCGCGGCCAATTCTGACACGCCGCCTGTTGCTGCCGGATTCGATAGTCCCCGTGCGCGGTGCCTTTGGCGTTTGCGGCAATATCTGCTTCAGACAAGAAGGGGATATCCTCCGAGCAGGTGATGGAGAAAGAGTCCCCAGCTGATGCTTTCGTCTACGCCACGAGCACCATCCAGAATGCTCTGCACTGCCGGTGACCAGTCACCTTCGTAGGCGCGGTGTATGATCGACGGCAGCATTACCGATTCCTTGGGTCGGTAGAGTCTGGAGCGGACCCACTCTACAAACCGGCCACGAGCCAGTTGGACGGTTTGGGTTGTTGCCGGAACCTGAACCCGCACCTCACCGGAGTCGAGGCGCGAGACGATCTCAGCGAACTCTTTCCTGACATTGGGAAATGCGTGATGGCAGTCAGCGTCAGACTCACACCGGGTGAACATTTTGTCGAGCGCGTCCTGCTCGGTGTGCGCGAAGTCCTTCGGTCCGCCTGAATCCATCGGCACCGGGCTGCCGAGATAGGCAGTGCGCACGCTCTTGGGATATTGCCGCATGAATACCTGTGCGGCACGGGTACCGTATGAACCGGCAAACAAATTCAACTGCGTGTAGCCCAATGCAACCCGCACGCGTTCCAGGTCATTTGACAGGTAGGAAAAGATATAGTGCGTCAGGTCGGCCGACTTTGAAAGGAGGCGCTTGCAGCGCTCAACTGCCGCCGGTGGGAAAACGTCGCGGAAGCTGTCAGCGGCCTTTTCGGGCGAATACAGATGGCACTGGGCAGGAGCCGATCGTCCGGTGAGGCGGGTGTCGACCAGTAACAGGTCGCGATCATTGAGCAGTGGTTGGAATTCGTCCGTGTAGTAGGCGGCTGCGGAGATGGCATCCTCTCCAGGTCCGCCCATCAACACCGCGATTGGGTCCGGGTGTGGAGCTGCGGAAGACGCAGCCACAACCGCGTAATGGATGGCGAGCTGGCGCCCGTGAGGACGGTCGGGGTCCTCCGGCACGGAAACCACACCGCAGCGCGCGGGGCGGTCGAGGTCTGGGAGCTTGCAGGCTGTCGCGGCGGCAATGGCGCCCGAAGAACTCACGACTGCCAGAGCCAGGAATGCGATAGCGGGCAGCTTGTTCATGGAGCGCATTTTCGCGCTGAGGCAGCGGAAGCGCCAGAGCCAATCATAAACGGCCAACGCCGTGTTGGGCGCACCCCGCGGAACGTGGCAATGCCGATTGTTCGTGCCATCATGCCCATTGGATTCGGTGCGGACGGAAGCGGTTGCAGTATGAAAACGAAAATTGCCGGAGCTCTTGCGCTAACCCTGGTCCTGGTGGGGTGCGACCGGGGTCCAGAAGGGATCCAACCGGGCGCCTATCGTGTGGTGCTGCAGCTTCCGGGAGGCGAGCTGCCATTTGGACTCGACCTCCAGCACGCCCAAGGCGCCTGGCGCGGCAATCTGATCAACGGCGCCGAGCGGGTGACCCTGAGCGAGGTGGCCGTCAACGGCTCTCACCTGGAAATCCGGATGCCCGGATTTGAGAACCGCCTGAGCGCCGACGCCCGGGAGGGTCAGCTCAAAGGCGAAATGATCATCAGCAAGCCGGAAGGCAAGGATCAGCACCTGCCCCTCACCGCGCGGCTCAATCAAACCTATCGCTTCTTCCCGCCGGCCGCCGGCGACAGTTTGAATGTATCCGGGCGTTGGTCGGTTACCTTCACCGCCGAAGACGGCCAGGAGGAAGCAGCGGTCGGCGAGTTCTCGCAGGCGAAGGACGTTGTGACCGGGACCTTCCTGAGCAACGGGGGTGACCATCGATATCTCGAGGGTCAGGTGCAGGGCAACGAGCTATACCTCTCAACCTTTGATGGCGCACACGCGTTTTTGTACAAAGCACACGTGACCGGGACCGACGGTGGGCTCGCGGGTGACTTCTGGTCCGGGTCGGCACTTCATGAAAGATGGGTCGCAAAACGCGACGCCAATGCAGTCTTGCCCGATGCCTACAGCGTCACCGCCATGCGTGCGGAGGATCCAAAGTTCGACTTCGCATTTCCTGATCTGGCGGGAAACACCGTGACATCGAAGGATGCGAAATTTCAGGGCAAGGTACTCGTGATCGCGCTCGGAGGCAGTTGGTGCCCGAACTGCCATGATGAAGCGGCGTTCCTGGAGCCGCTGTACAAAGAGTACCGCGGCAAGGGCCTGGAGATCGTGTCGCTCATGTTTGAACACTTCGGTGATTTCAAACGTGCGGCGGCGGCAACGCAACGCTTCCGGGAGCAGTATGGAATCGAATATACAACGTTGATTGCGGGCGTCTCGGATATTGATGAGGCGGCGAAGAAGTTGCCGATGCTGCAAAAGTTTTATGGTTTTCCGACGACGGTCATCGTGGATCGCAACGGACAGGTGCGTAAGATTCACACAGGGTTCTCCGGGCCCGCTACCGGCGAACACTACACGCAGTTTACAAACGAATTCCGCGCCAATCTCAATCAGCTGCTGGCCGAGAAGTAGCGCGTGATTCAACCCAACCGGCGATTCGCCACCTGGCTCGCGATTCTGGCCGTGGTCATTGCCTCGAGTGGTGCCGGCGCAATGTGGGCGTACTTCAAGATGGGGGGTATCGCGGCCGTGTATGAGGGTTGGCGCACGGAGAAGTTTCTGGAATACAAGAAGATCTCTTCGGCGTTTCTGTACTTTTCCGCCGGGGCGTTTCCAACTTCGGTCCTATTGTCTTTGGCCGCGCTAATCCGCGAATGCCTGCGCCCTCGAAGCCGCCTACTTTTGCCCCTGCTTGCCTTGGTGATTAGCCTGCTCTCAGCAATTCCCCTGCTCTTTGTCGTGTGGGCGATGGGTCAGGTTTAGTTGTAGTCACGCCGGCAGCGAAGCGGCTCCGAAGCTCTCGAAAGTGGCAAAGGTCGACGGGAACCCACGCGCGTCATAGCGGATGAGGGGTGCGACGTCGGCTTGCGCGCATACCTACATCATTTCGCGCCAGGCGAGTCGTATGCCTGAGCATCCTTTCTGTTGAACCAAGTCCGACTAGAGCGCGTCAGCCGACGTCGTACCCCTCATCTGCTAGGACGTGCCCCACCCGTGGCACCCTCCCCCGGCCGCGAAGCGGCCCAGCATCCCGGAAAGGGCCAATCGCACCTCAGCCGCCCACACCCCCAATGAACGAATCACGAGTGTTGGTACGGGCGCAGCCCGCAAAACATCAGCTGCTAGCCGAAAAAAGGCGCTTCGATCCGGCGGGCTTTGCGCATCGGTACCCGCGAATGCCGGCGCGGCAAAAATTGCGGTTAAAATCAGGTATTTCAAGAGGCCCTTAATCCGTCTCACAGTCACCTCAGAGGCTCTTCAGTGCAGTAGAATCGCACCCATGAACACCGCTATCCAGAAGACCGATCTCATCGACAGCATTGCTGCCGCGCTTCAATACATCAGCTATTACCACCCACCCGACTACATAAAGCATCTCGCGCGGGCCTACGAGCGCGAACAGAGCGCCGCGGCGAAAGATGCGATTGCGCAGATCCTGACGAACTCGCGCATGTGCGCCGAGGGGCATCGCCCGATTTGCCAGGATACCGGCATCGTCAATGTTTTTCTCAAAGTCGGAATGGATGTGCGTTGGGCCGGATTTGAGGGCAGCTCAGTGGCCGACGCCGTCAACGCCGGTGTGCGCAAGGCGTACCTCAACCCGGAAAATGTGTTGCGCGCCTCGGTGCTCGACGATCCGCTCTTCGCCCGACGCAACACTCGTGACAACACGCCTGCGGTGATTCATACAGAGATCGTCCCGGGTGCGGAAGTTGAAGTGACGGTCGCTGCCAAAGGCGGCGGCAGTGAGAACAAATCGAAGTTTGTCATGATGAACCCGAGCGACAATCTCGTGGATTGGGTTCTCAAGACGGTGCCCACCATGGGAGCGGGTTGGTGTCCGCCGGGGATGCTGGGCATCGGTGTGGGCGGCACCGCCGAGAAGGCCGTGCTGATGGCCAAGGAAGCCCTCATGGATGACATCGACATGTTCGAGTTGCTGCAGCGCGGGCCGCAGAACAAGCTCGAGGAACTGCGTATCGAGTTGTATGAGAAGGTGAATGCGCTGGGGATCGGCGCTCAAGGCCTGGGCGGCCTGACCACCGTGCTCGATATCAAGATCCGTACCTGGCCCACTCATGCGGCATCGAAGCCGGTTGCGATGATTCCCAATTGCGCGGCGACACGGCACGCACACTTTGTGCTGGACGGCTCCGGACCCTCCTACCTGGAGCCGCCGAGCATGGACCTGTGGCCGGATGTGAACTGGGCGCCGGACTACAACACCAGCCGTCGCGTCGATCTCGACACATTGACCGCGGAGGAAGTGGCGAGTTGGAAGCCTGGGCAAACGTTGCTGCTCAACGGTCGCATGTTGACGGGGCGGGACGCTGCTCACAAGCGGATCGAAGAGCTCCTGTCACGCGGTGAAGCGTTGCCCGTCGACTTCCGCAACCGGGTGATTTACTACGTTGGCCCGGTCGATCCGGTGCGCGACGAAGTCGTTGGTCCGGCGGGACCGACGACGGCCACCCGTATGGACAAGTTCACTGAGATGATGCTCAGCCGCACGGGTTTGATTGCCATGGTCGGCAAGGCCGAACGGGGGCCGGTTGCGATCGAGGCGATCCGCAAGCACAAGAGCGCCTACCTGATGGCGGTCGGTGGCGCGGCCTACCTGGTTTCCAAGGCCATCAAGGCGGCCAGGGTCGTGGGCTTCGCCGACCTGGGAATGGAGGCCATCTACGAGTTTGACGTTCGCGACATGCCCGTGACGGTGGCTGTGGACTCGGGCGGCGCGAGCGTACATCAAAGCGGGCCGAAGGAGTGGCAGGGGCGGATCGGGAAGATTCCGGTGGTGGCTGCCTGAAGTCAGTCGGTCGCTGAAGCCTGGTACCAATTGACACCGTTCTCGCCGGGCTGCGACCGCACCAACTCGCGTTGAATCAGGCAATTCAGATGCGCCACGGCTTCCCCTGTGGCCATCTGCAAGATGCCTTCGCTGACGGGCCGGCGAAACAACAGGCTGAACACATCCGATACCCGCTTGGGTTCGGCGAGCGCCGCCAGCAGGCGTTGCAGGGAGCGCTCATGGCCGCCCATGAGCTGGTCGATACGGGCGTGGAGGCCCCGGAACGGCTCATTGTGAGCGGGCAACACCAAAACATCATCCGGAATCGCCGCGCGGATCGCGGCCAGGGATGCGAGCCAGTCGCTCAGGGGGTCGGCGGCCGGTTCGGTGGGAAACACCGAGACATTGGAGGTGATCTTGGGCAGGACCTGGTCACCTGAGATCAACACGCGCAGCTGCGGACAATACAAACACAGATGCTCGGGCGAATGACCGCGCCCAATGACTGCCTGCCAGTGGTGTTGACCGATGACGATCTCATCGCCATCCGCGACTCGATGGAAACTGTCCGGCAACGTATAGACCATGTTGCCGAACTCGCCGAAGCGCGCCTTGTAGCGCTCGAGATCGGCCGGGCTCCAGCCGGCGGCCTGGTAGAATCGCACGGCGTCCGCAGGCGCCTCGCGGCCGGTGTCGGCCACCAACATCCGGCAGGTCACGTACTCGAGGCGCGTCATCCAGAATGGGCAGTTGAATCGGCGCGTGAGCCAACCTGCCATCCCGACATGATCGGGATGCATGTGAGTACAAATGACGCGTTTGATCGGGCGTCCGGCTAACGGCCCGGCGAGAATCGTCTCCCACGTTGCGGCAATCTGCGGCGTCTTCATCCCTGTGTCGACCACCGTCCAGCCCTCGCCATCCTCGAGCGCCCAGAGATTGATGTGGTTGAGTGAGAATGGAAGTGGCATCCGGTGCCATTTCACGCCGGGCGCCACATCGATCATTTCGCCGGCGGCAGGCACGGCGGAGAATGGATACGTCAGCTCGGAAAGGAGATGGATCGGACACACCAGGATCATCGCACGTTCCCGGGGTGACCGGTATGAGAGGGTCAACGAGCCACAGCGCTGCCGGCCAAGCCGAAGTGACTTTCGGCACATGCTGATGCGTACGCAACCGCGTACCTTGCACACCCATGGAACCGAGCAACCGCAAAGTCAATTATCGCCGCAGCCTGGCTCTGCTTTCACTGGAGGCCGGCTGCATGGTCGGACTCTGCGGACTCGGTTACCAGAATATAGCCATCGCGCTGGCCGCCCTCGTGGGGGTGGCGCTGCTGCCGAAAGGCTCGCTCCTAACTGTCGCCGAGCGAGCGCGCGAGATCCTCTAGCAGGTCCTCCGGATGCTCGAGGCCGACCGCGAAACGGATCAGGCCCGGCGCAATACCGGCCGCCGCGGCCGCGTCGTCGCCGATCGTTCCGGACCACATCGCA